>PVIA01005303.1:0-118146 GCA_004024845.1 Tonatia bakeri
TAGTAAAATGACAGCAAACTCACAGTAATTGACAACCACACCTAAAACAAAAACAAAAACAAACTAAGCGAACAACTAGAACAGGAACAGAACCACAGAAATGGAGATCACGTGGAGGGTTATCACCAGGGGAGTGGGAGGAGGAGAGAGGGGGGAAAGGTACAGAGAATAAGTAGCATAGATGGTAGGTAGAAAATAGGGGGAGGGTAACAATAGTATGGGAAATGTAGAAGCTAAAGAACTTACAAGTATGGTACATGGCCATGAACTAAAGGGGGAATATATGTGGGAGGGGGTATGCAGGGTGGAGGGGAATGCAGGGGGAAAATGGGACAACTGTAGTAGCATAATCAATGAAATATATTAAGAAAAAAATAAAACCTTGATGTGAATTGTGGGGAAAAAGAAAACCTCAGAAATACTGTTTTTATATTTAGCCCTTTCCTTCACCATAAATGGTTCAACTTGCTTCCACATCCAGTTCATTAGTTTGAACATAGTGTTATATGGAAAATCTGCAGTATATTCTGCATTGTCCACTACATTTCCTAACCTGTGTTGTCTTTGGCCTAGGACACCTTCCACTTTTTACTCTGATTTTAAATACTTTTTTTTTACTAAAAACTAATAGTAATAAAATATGCCATAGTTTGGTGGAGAATATTTATAAACTTTTGTTTATCTGCTATCAAATTATGGTCTGGTTCTAAGATACCATCCACATATTTGGATTCTCCTTAATAAAAACCATTTTATAGTCTTTGCAGCTATAAACTATGTTAGCACAAGTTCTAATTTTTAATAATCTTTTTTTTAACCTATAAAACTTGCAGGTACTTTCTACTTACTGAATTAGAAATTACATTTTATGAATATTTAAAAGTTGTCATTATCTAACCATTTTTAATTTTATCATTACTCTTTTTCTAGGATTCACCAAAAGCCCAGCTACGCCGGACAATAGAATGTTGTCGGACCAATTTATGTAACCAGTATTTACAACCTACACTGCCCCCTGTTGTTATAGGTAAGTTAGCAGAGAAAGGTATGATTAAAATTTTCAGTAAAATATATTCTCTGGTTTTACCAATATGCAATTTTTCTAGAATTTAATTTTTTTCTTTTAATAAGATGTGATAGAAATACATGTTTATTGTTTATTTTCATTGTCAGGTCCATTTTTAGATGGCAGCATTCGATGGCTGGTTGTGCTCATTTCTATGGCTATCTGCATAATTGCTATGATCATCTTCTCCAGCTGCTTTTGTTACAAGTAAGAAGATAATTTTTCTGATGCAGAATATTTTATTGAATAGTAGATATAAGTAGTTCTTAAAAGCCAATAAGCAGAAACCATTTACTGCCAAATGTAATTCAGAAACCACTAACTTGTATTTGCTCTTTATATCTGCTTAAATTAACTAGATTATAATTTCTTAAGGGAAGAGAGGATTTTACTATCAATAATTTAATTAGACACAACTTTATATTTGTTGTTATGCTCATGAGTATTTATGATTTCCTTATTTTATACAGTATTTAACTTTCTTATATCTGAATGTTTAAACCCTGGTTCAAGATACCAACTATATTACCATTTTGTAGTTATTTGGGGCTTAAGAATTGTTTGTATTGCGTTTTGATTTCAGAAGAAGTTGTTAAGAGAGAAAAAGTAATAAGAGGAGAGGGCATAAACTACAAAAATAAAATGTTATCTTACTGACTAATGAATACAGAGAGATTAGTGACAGGTTACTAAACCTATAAATAAACACAAGTATGTAAGGAAATTTAGTATATGATAAAAGTAGCATTTTACGTCACTGAGGAAGGGATGGATTAATAAGTAGATTTGGGAGTGGGTAGCTATATGGGAAAAATGAAGTTGTATCGATTCCCCATACAGAAATAAATTTTAACGAGATTGGAGCTAGGTATATACAAAATGAAATGATTAAAGTACTAGAACAAACCACATAGGAATTTTGTAAAATAATCTGGAGACCCTGGCTGGTGTGGCTCAGTGGATTGAGTGCTGGCCTGTGAACCAAAGGGTCACCCGTTCAATTCCCAGTCAGGGCACATGCCTGGGTTGCAGGCCAGGTCCCCAGTAGGGGTTGCATGAGAAGCAACCACACATTGATGTTTCTTTCCCTCTCTTTCTCCCTTTCTTCCCCTCTCTCTAAAAATAATAAATAAAAATAAAATAAAATAATCTCAGAGGGTGGAAGATATTTGAGAGTCTTACATAAAATGTAGGGGTAAAAAATCCTTAAAAAAAGAAAAGATGGACAATGTCAACTACACAGAAAAACAACTTTATCGTGTGGCAGAAACCACCATATATGGCCAGAAGACAGACTAGCAGTGAAACGCGTGGTCAGCTCATGTTACAAAGAACTGATTTCTTGAATATAAAGAACTTCTATAAATCAGAAAGAAGAAAATCTCACAAGTCTTTGGGAAATGGGTCACAAAAATGAACACATTATTTATTCAAAAAGAAATGCACGTGGCTCCTAAAGGAAAAATTGAAAGATAACTAAAAAAATGCTTATAAGGTCATGTATACGTGGAACAAACTAACAGCTTTTGGTGACGAGGGCGGGGGGAGGCTGGATGAAAGAAGTTGAAGAGATTAGCCAAAGAACAAAAATGCGTAATCCATATACCCAGAAAACAGTGTTGATGGCCAGAGGGAAGGAGAGGTGGGAGCTGGGTGGAGATGGGCAAAGGAGGGGAAATGGGGACATCTCTAATAGTGTCAACAATAAAAATTAAAAAGAATGTTCATAGTATGAAAAATAGGAATTAATATCATACTGAGATCATTGTTTTTCACCTATTATACTGATAAGAATTCAAATGTTTGGTAATAGGTCTTTGAGATGAAGGGACAGCTTGAGCATAGTTATTTACTTTTTCTCCCCAGATTCAAACAGCAATAGTTTTTAACTTCTTTGTTCAACTAGAACAAAGAAGTTGGGGGCCTTCTTTGTCCAACTGGGACAAAGAGCACAGGAAATAATAGCAAAAGTATTTGAAACTATGAACATACGGATGAATAATAAGTGACTTTACAAACCTAAAATGTCTGAGTCCCAGGCCAGAAATTGGTAGGGAAAAGGCACCCAGCTTAGGGCAGTGTGAGCTTGGGAATTGGTGGGTGGCACTAGTTGTCTGTGAAAGGGAAGCTGAGAGTAGAAGTGAAACCAACCAGATTGCCTAACAGTCTATTTTTAGAAAGTCACTCTGTATTGGCGATCTAATGTTGCATTAAGAAATTACTCCCAAATTTGGTATTTCAAAACTGCAGCTATTATCTCTCATTGTTTCTGTGGGTCAGGAATTCCATAGTCAGGAACCACTTGTCTGGTTGGTTCAGGATCTCACCTGAAGGCTTGACTGGAGCTGGTAGATCACCTTCCAAGATAGCTCACTCCAAGGCTCTTAAGTTGGCGAGTAACCTTAGTTCTTCTCATGGTACCCTCTCCACAGAGCTAGTTGAAACTTGTCTTCCCTCCAGAGTGAGTGGTCTAAGAGACAAAGGTGGAAACTACAGTGCTATCTGTGATCTAGAGCAGCGACTTCCAACCAGTGTGCCACAAGAATTTTTTAAAACATGGAATACCTGCCCTGGCTGGTGTGGCTCAGTGGATTTAGCACCAACCTGCGAACCCAAAGTTTGCTGGTTTGATTCCCAGCCAGGGCACATGCCTCAGTTGCGGGCCAGGTGCCTAGTTGGGGGCCTGTGAGAGGCACTGAATATCTCATACATTCATGTTTATCTCCCTTTCTTTCTTCCTCCTTTCCCTTCTCTGTAAAAGTACAAGTAAATAAATAAAATCTTTAAAAAAAAACATGGAATACCTGACTGTTTAGTCAGGGGAACTGACTGACCTCTTCCCCCAGTCTGTCAAATAAAATGACAACATCCAACACAACAATAGCCATCTAGTGTGAATGAATCAAAATTATACCTATATTTTTTGTCAGATCGCCAAATAATGTATTTTTGGTGTGCCATGGAATTTCAGTAGTTTCTGAGCGTGCCATAAATGAAAGAGGTTGCAAATTGCTGTTCTAGACTCAGAAGCTACATCATTACTTCTGCCATATTCTCTTGGTCACACAGGTCAGCCCTAAGTGCATTATGGAAGGGAAGTAAGTGAGGGAATGCATACCAAGAGGTGAGGATCTTTGCAGGACATTTTGCATGCCAGATACCACAGACATTGAGATCCCCATTTCCATTCTGAATGATCATGACTTCCCCATCATCTCCCTAACAGAAGGCTAGAAGTGTAATCTTTGGAAAGAACAAAAATAAGGTTCTCATCTGTGATACTCTACTATTGAGGGTGAGGTATTATAGTAATAGCAAGGAAGTAAACTGAACATTTATGTACTGATTGGTGGGTCCCTCAGCCCTCCAGTATCCTGTCAGACAGGCTTGTTAAAGATAGTAGATAGGAAGATTCTTCTAGGGGAAATCCATTCAGTCGGAGAGAAAAATACTAAACATACTGACTTTAGGGCCCAGTGAACTGGCCCAGGAAGATTTATCTTACAGGGAAGCTTGTAATCAATAAGACTCACTTACATACTAACAGCTGCCAATCAGACAGTAAAGAACATTTGATCCCTGAGAAAAAGGAAACAAATGAGTTTCTGACTGCACAATACAGTAGGGACCCAATGTAGCCCAGCAGAATCTGAATCAAGGACATACAGTTAAAAGTCTGGGGAGAGAATAGCAGCTACAGTTTGTAAGAGTACTGGAGAGGAGAGAGCCTTGCAGAAAAAGAATCTGGACATCTGCATAAGGTTGCCATTGAATATTTATCTGAGTCTTCATCTGAGGCAAGTCCAAGTGAGGAAACAACTCAAGGCTGGGAATAGAGGTGTTCCCACCAGCTGTGGAACTTGAAAACCTTGTAATTCACAGGGCATTGGTTCGAGTACTCAAAAGGGTCTTGCCTCAGTATTGCAGAATAATTAGCTCTACACTAAACATGGCTCTGGTCCTGTCTCAAAAATAAGACCCAAATGGATTGGATCTTGTTCAGGTAGTTACATTCTCAAACAAAGCTCAAGAATATTTACAGAATTACAGAGATATCTAGCATCCAGCAAAGTAAAATTCACAGTATCTGCCATTCAATCAAAGATTACTATGTCAATACTAGTAACTCGAACTGATGTAGATTTTTAGAATTAGTAGACAAGGACATTAAAACAGTTACTATAACTATATTGTGTATGCTAAAGTTAAATAGAGGCATGGGAGATATTTTTTTTAAAAAGACCCAAATCAAACTTCAGGAAATGAAATACGTAATATCTGAGATGAATATACACTGGGTAAGATTAATGGCGGTGAACATGAAGACAGCAGTAGAAACTAAACATTTAAAAAAGAACGTAAAAATGAATCACACACCACACTACCACCCCCACCCCCACCCCCACCCCCCCACTGGTCTGGCTCAGTGGATTGAAGTGCTGGCCTGTGAACCAAAGGGTCGCCAGTTCGATTCCCAGTCAGGGCACAAGCTTGGGTTGCTGGCCCCATCCCCAGCAAGTGGCATGCAAAAAGCAACCACACAGTGATGTTTCCCTCTCTTTCTTCCTCCTTTCCCCTCTCTCTAAAAATAAATAAATAACTTTTTTTTTTAAAAACTTAAAAATGAATTACGCATCCATGAGCTGTGGCACTTAAATATATATAAAATTAGAGTTCCCAAAGAAGAGGAGACAAAAAAAGCATCTTAAGAAATAATGACCCCCAGATTTTCCAAGTTTAGTGAAAACTATAAACCCATAGACCCAGAGGGCTCAGCAAACCCTTACTACAAGAAACATGAAGAAAACTACACCAGGGCACATCAGAATCAAATTGCTCAAAACTAGTGATAAAGAAAAAAAAATTTAAATTCAGCCAGAGGAAAAAAGGCTGATTATATACAGAGTACTAAAGATAAGAATGGTAACCTACTTTTCATGGGAAACAGTACATGCAAGAATACAGTGAAGCCCCATCTTTAAAGTACTCAAAGGAAAAGTAATGAATCAGAATTCTGTGCTCAGGGAAAATATTTTTCAAAAATGAAAGCTAGATAAAGACTTTCAGATATACAAAAGTTTGAAACAATTCTTCACCAGCAGATCTTCATAAGAAGTGTTAAAGGAAAGTTCTTCAAGTAAAACAAAATTATGCCAGGTAGAAATATGAAGCTACACAAAATGAAAATCAGTGGAAATGCAGATCAAGGGAACCCTGACACAAGCTAATGTCTTTTAAGAGAGCACATGGACAAAGCCAAGGGGGTAGGTTTGAGGGTGGGAGACGGCGGGGGGGGGGGGGATGAAAATGGAGACAACTGTACTTGAACAACAATAACATTTTTTTAAAGATTAACTGAAAAGAACACTCATCTCAGAATCAAGTGATGGACATGCAAGTGTTTGATCTAGTGCAGTTCATAAAATTTGTAGACACCACAAACTATTCATTTAACCCCTTTTTATAGTTTTAAACTAAATATTACAGATAATCTCATGACTGCCTTGTATACTTAGCTTTTGAATTTTATTTATTTGAAGACCAATTGTTGAGCAAATTCACAAGATTTTGGTGTATCATACACATTTAGCTCAATTTTAACATGATACAAATTTCTATCTATGACAAGCCATATAAGGATAAAATTAAAGAGGAGTATATATTTCTTCATATTGGGATTAGTCTTTTTTATGTCATTAGGCATTAATATTTTGTTTTACTTTCTTCCTGATGACTGTTTTGTTCCAGTCTAAAACTATTTGAAAAGTGATCCTTCTCGAATCTGATTTGCACCCATGATAACATAGTCCTCAAGACCAACACCCTCTCCACAGCCACCTCTCTGGCTGTCACCTCCTCTCGTCGTGCATCAGCCATTACTTCTGTTTCATTTGGACAGTTCTTTGTGTTTTCCTTTGTCATGGGATTTCTGTCATTTTTTGTAAATGATTTCTTTACCCTTAAAAACTGGTGAGAACTCATGATCTACACCTAAAGCATTTACTATTTTTACCTAACACTTTTTCGTTTGCAATCATTTGTTTACTCATTCATAATCATTTGCCTAAAGTCTGCCTTTCCCACTGGACAGGAACCTCAGTGATAGCAGAGGTTACTTGTTTGCTGACATGAATGATGGCTAGCTGATAAATTACCACTTTTCTGTTCGAGTATTAAGGAACATGGTGAATCGGTGTGCCCCCTTGCCCCATGCTTGACACACAGTAGGTACTCGTTAAATTTTGTTGCTGTTCGTCAACATCCCCTGACCCAGAATATCTGCTTGGAAGCAGTATCACAGATTAATTATCATATATAAAGACCACTTCTAGCTTTATAATTGGCCCATCATTCTCACTTCCATTAGGGGACATCTCAGTCCCACTAAGTTCAATATTAAAAATGGGTGATTTTGATAGTAAAGTAGTAGCAGAAAAATATATTGCCAAGTAATGTTTCATATAATAAAAAATATAATAAACATTTACCTAAAAATGGAACAACCAATCAGCCTTAAAGTGGTTAAAAATAAGAAAAAACGTGCTTTATATTCATGTTTATTTTTATGATTTGCGTCACTCTCCATTTATTCTAAGTTTTAGGTCCAAGTTTTCATTTGGCATATTTCTTCTGTCTGAAGGACCTCACTATAATTTCTTGCATGTAAGTCTACTGGCCATAAGCTCTCAGCTTTTGTCAGTCTGAAAAATCTTTTGCCTTCATTTTTCAAAGGTATTAGTACTGGATATAGAATTCTGGATTGACTCCCCCCCTTTATGAATATCACTTCCTTGTCTTCTGGCTAACATGATTTTCATAATTCTTATCTTTGGCCCACTGTATGTAATTGTTTTTCATGGTTTCTTTTAAGGCTTTTCCCTTATCTTTGGTTTCAGACAGTTTAACTATAATATATTAAATATATTTGTGTTTTTAAATTAGATTTTATCATTTATGATAGTTTGTTAGAATGACAAACTGACTTTTAAAATATCTATACATATACACATACATATACCCACACATACCTAAAAGTGGGTGTGCCTCTTCTCTTAGACTTTTGTTAGTGTTGAGGGCTTGTGAATCAGACTGGTTAAAAATTCCTTAGGGCTTGGGCCTTGTTTCATGTTTGGGTCTGTGCCTTCAGTGCATCACAGGTTTCAAACACCTGTGATGATAATCTGATATTATGTTGTTCTTGGGGCAGGATTTGGATGCAGAAGGATTTTCCTCTGTTTCTGCTAACACCCTCAGCTTTCAGCTTTTATTACTTTCATGACTGTATCACAGCAGAGGTCTCTTTCTATACAGCTCTTACCCCAGAGGCAGCCTGATGTTGTGTGTTACTCAAGGTGGGGGAAGGTGGAGACAGAGTAGAGGAGAGGATGTCTTCTGTCCTTAGGTAGGCTCCTGTATTGCTAAGCCTTAAAAGAGGCTTTCTTAGGATTTTGACCCTGAGTATCAGCGGATCTTTGTCTGGTGGGGCAAGGAAAATGTTTTCCTACAATTCCCTCAGAGGCAGAGGGATTTACTTCTTCTCCTTCCCCAGAAGTAATGGATCTTTGCCTATGCCCCATGGGGTGGGGATTCAGGAAAGCAAAAAAAAAAAAAATGACAATGAGATCCATGTGTGGAGTTCACTTAGTTGTCATAATGCAAGCACTGAATACTGATTTAAACAAGTACTGCGCTTATAAGGATAGAAATACTTCTGTCTGGGGAAAGGGCAGCGGGGGTATGAAATGATGAGTTAAATCTTCATCTTCCACAGTGTGAAATCAATAGTTAAAGCCTAAAACTGAAAAACTAAAAATGTCAACATAAGCATGTTATTTAGAAATAATGGGGTAAACATGAAACAAATCCGCTTAGAAAATTTGAAAATGTTTCGTTCCCACCAGTGCAAAATGGGTAGGAAGAGGTGAGGAGATAAGATGGGAACTATTGTTTTGTTACTAAGCCACAAAGAATTATAGAAGTAGGTTCAATGACTTCAAGTGAAACAAAGTATAATGAAATCAATTTTACCATAGACTAACTGATATAAAACAAGAGTTAAGTTCCTATGGTATCTCATCAATGTTATAATGAAACAAAATTATTTGAGGGCCTACTATATATAACTTTTAAAAATAGATGAATATAGAACTTTGATAAAATTATAAACAATGTTCTAAAGGTGTTACAACACAAGAGTGTACATGAGAGTAAGGAGAAAATGGGGACTCACACCATGGTGGGGAGAGAGTAACTGATAACAACTTTCAAGGAGGCCAGGAGAGCACCCCATCAGAAGTCCAAACTTAGTGCTTGTCCTACACAAGCCCTGTGTGGGATAAGACTAAAAACAATCTAAGTGTTACCAGTAAGGGAATGGTTAACAACCATACAATGAAGTACTGTTTATCCATTAAAGAAAACAGAGGCTATTTATGCACTTCTGTGGAGTGATCCCTTAGATATAATGCTAAGTGAAAAAGCAAGGTGCAGAACAGCACGTATGGTAGACTACCACTTCTGGAAGAAGAAGAAGAAGAAAAATGGCAAGGAAGGTGATCACCAACACATATGTTTTTGTTTGAACATGCATCAGTGGTCTCTGGAAGATTACCTAAGAAACTGGAAATTGTTCTAGTTTTAGGTTCCTTTTGAGAAAATGAAGTTGATGGCTTAGCGATGAGGGAGGGAGGAAGATTTCTCATTGCACGCCCTTTTGTGCCTTTTAAATTCAAACCATTCGAGTCAGTTACCCTTATTATAAATATGGTTATAAAAATGGTTAAGTGTATTGGGCTCACATACGCAAAATAATTTAATTTGATTTATTCTCTAATTTCAGTTCTATAAGGTTAAATGACTAAGTGAGAGAATCAGAAATTTTAAGCCTTGAAAATGTGTGCATTACATCAGCGTTGGGAAGGTCGTCTTAGATGGGACCCAACAGCATGTATCAGAAAGAGGAAAATCTGATGAATTTAATTTGACAGCATTAAAATTAAAAACTGACACAAAAGACCATAAATGGAATGACATGAAAATGACAACTGAGAGAAGACTGGTACAGCACATAATAACCAAAGATTTAGTATACAGATATACAAAGAACTCCTACAAATCTATAAGAAAAAGATAAATCACTCCAATTGAATAATGTGGGAAAAAACGTGAATCAGCAGTTTACAGAGAAATCTGAACTATGAAAACAAAATTTCAGCCTCCTTCATAATCAAGGGAAAACAAATGAAAGCAAGTCACTATTTAATACCCATCAGATTGGCAAAAGTCAAAACTCTGGCAGTTCCCATTTTACATTGGAATGTGGGGAAATGGACTTTGGGAGATCTTGTGGGAGTGCTGAATGTAAATTGTTTCACTTTGCAATTTGGTGGATGTTGATAAAATTGAAAGTATGTATACAAACTTTGGGAAATAACTAAAATAGGGCATCAGGGTAAGTTGTAGAAGATTCATAATAGGATCACTGGGTACTTTTTAAATAATTTCCTTGACAGAATAGTAGTGCCTGAGATCATGGACTTCTGATCTGAGCCTCTGGGTTTGGATCCCAGCTTGTTCACTTGTAAAATGGGAACAATAGTACTTACCTCTTAGTTTTGTAAAGATGACGTGAGAGTCACAGAACAATACATGACACACTAAGTATCAACAAAAACAGGCTGTTGTTTTTTATATATATCAACCTGAATAAACATGTAAAACATAGCGAGTTTTTACTTAGAGAGCAAGGTGTAAAATAATTAGTACAACATACCATTTATGTAAATTTGAATGCAGAGAAACAATGTTTATAGTATGTACAATTGTTGTAAAATAATAGATATATCTATGACATAGTCACTTTTGGGATAGTGTTTTGTCAGGAGTAAAGGAAGGAAATAGAATTATCAGGGAAATGGCTGTAGCTTCAAATATTTCTAATGTTTATTTTTAATATATCTAAAATATTTATAGCATAATGTTAATATTTATTAGATTTAAGTGATATACACATGGATGTCAGTTAATCTCTACATGCCTATATGCTTGAAATATTTTACATTTTGAAATTTTAGGAAGAGAAGCCTTCAAAAATATCAATGGATTAAGGGAACTTGTTTGATATCTTTTACATACACCGCTTTTTACTTTATTTTAAAAATAGACATATATTGCCCTGGCTGGTGTGACTCTGTGGATTGAGTGCCAGACTGCAAATCAAAGGGTCACCAATTCAATTCCTGGTCAGGTCACATGCCAGGGTTGCAGGCCAGGTCCCTGGTAGGGGGCGCATGAAAAGCAACCACACACTGATGTTTCTCTCCCTTTCTTCCTTCCTTCCCCTCTCTCCAAAAATAAATAAATAAAATCTTAAAAAAAAATAAAAATATATTTATTGTTCATTTTGGTTGATAAATATAAGCTTTTAAATGCAAATGAAAATACTTGTGTAAAGTAGAAAGTGTATGAGGTCTGTTCAGAAAGTATCCAGCCATGTACTATGAAATTCAAACAGACACTTGTTGAAGAAGATACAAGGAATATTGTACATAGGACAATGACACCTCAGTCCTCCTCAAAGTAGGCACCTGGACACCTCACACAGGTTCTCCAGTTGCCATCAGCTGCCCCATTGTATTTTCCTAAATCTCATTGATGGTCTGAAATCTCTTTCCTTTCAAGGGTGGTAATACCTTTGGGAAAAGTCACAAGTCACAGGGCACCAAATCTGGGCTGTAGGGGGGTGAGTCACCTGGGTGATTTGATGTTTTGCCAAAAAACTCTGCACAAAACATGGTACATGAGTGGGCACGTCATGATGAAGCTGTCAGTCACCAGTTGCCCCACATCTGCAGCCTTCTGAATCATCGGAAGAGTTTCCGTGGAGGACTATTCTAGCTTAGTGCAAAATTGGATGCAGATTCATTGCTCTACTCGCTCAGTCATTTTGAATGCCTTGGCCACACAGTGCACATGCTCACTCAGTGGCATCTACCATCCCCACTGCCTAGTACAGTGAAGTTGTCTTTGTTCACACATGTGCATTCCAGTCCACTCTCCTTAGTTGCCATGCTACATTGATACTGCACAGACCATTCTTGTATTAATAATGGTTGGACTTTTTTTGGACAGACCTCATACATTCCTACATCCCCAGAAGTAACATATTTACAACTTTCTATATATACTTTCTGATTTTTTTAGACATATATATACTTTAAAAAATTTTTATAGCTAGATCACACTTTACATTCTTTTTTAAATTTTATTTTTCCACTTGTGAGCACACCATCGACATTTTCCATTTTATCATGATATATAGAACTTGACCTCATAAACTGCATATCTGGACATTATTTTATCTGAGGATATATTATCCTATGCTAAGACTAATTTTGATATGATTCTATGTGAAGGATAATGGTGTTGATAACCTCAAGATTTTTATAGTTTTAGAATTTTGATACAGGTTATTTTTTGCTTTTTTAAAAGACATTATTGCAAGAGTATCTCAAGCAGACGTCGTTACAATCGTGATTTGGAACAGGATGAAGCATTTATTCCAGTTGGAGAATCATTAAAAGATCTTATTGACCAGTCACAAAGTTCTGGTAGTGGATCTGGACTACCTTTATTGGTAAGATAAAATGTCATATAAACATTAGTGGTCTATTGATACAGAGTGTGTCCTCATGATAAATAGCATAATTATTACAGATTAGTGAATATTACTACACATACTCTTTTCCTTCTTATTAAGAAAGATGACTGTGGTAATGTAAGATGAAATTAGTTAAAAGTAAGAGCTGTGTAACAAGAAAAACAGAATGGGCAAGTAAGGTTATGAAAGAAAATATGATCATAAAGTATACATAAGTGCTAGAGTTAGCTCACAAGTTTTGCTTTTAAAAACCATTTTGAAGTGGAATCGGGTATGTGATTCCTTAAATCTATCAGGTTAAACTGATTGTTGGGACAAACATAAGTATTAAGATTCTGAAATCAAAAGGAAGTTTCTCCCACATACCTTCATAAAGAGGATACTTCCCTCAATATAACACCATATCACCAAAACACAGTTCATAAAAATAATTTTAAAGGGAGTTACCAATAATTATAAGAGAGTTATATATCAGGAAATACTCAGGGTTAGTGGTCAAGAGGACCCTTTGATAAACACCAGATATTCAGATAGATATTTAATTGTTTAATTGCATTTGCTTAAATACATTCATTTCTAATTTTAAATTTTATTGAATTAAATAATTTCTGCAATTGAATTGGAAAATTAAAGTAAAATTAACTGTACTTGAACATTCATTTAAATAAAAAAAAGAAAGTTAAAGTAAAATTGTCTTTATGTGTAGACAACATGATTGTCTATATGCATAAAATGATATATAAAGTAGACGATACAGAATTGTGTAAAATATCTCAAGAATGATACCATAAAGCTGTGACATCCAATAAGTGAGTTTATCAGGGTTGCAGAACATAAAGTCATTGCACAGAAATCATTGAATTTATGTACACTGGCAAAAAAAAACGGGAATTAAAATTTTAAAAGCTGTATCACTTGAAATAGCATCAAAAATTAAATATTTTGCAGTAAGCTTATCAAAATTATGTAAGACCTGTATGCTGAAAATTAGAAAACATTGTCAAAACAAATTAACTCTAAATAAGTGGGAAATTATATCCTGGTTGTGAATCAGAGGACTCAGTATTAAGATACCAGTTTCCAGCCCTGGCTGGCGTAGCTCAGTAGATTGAGCGCCGGCTGCGAACCAAAGCATTGCAGGTTCAATTCCCAGTCAGGGCACGTGCCTGGGTTGCAGGCCACGGCCACCAGCAACCGCACATTGATGTTTCTCTCTCTCTTTCTCTTTCTTCCTCCCTTTCCTCTCTAAAAATAAATAAATAAAATTTTAAAAAAAAAGTCTGTGACAGCAAACTTAAAAAAAAAAGATACCAGTTTCCCTAAAAGTGACTTATAGTTTCAATTCAGTGCAAATTAAGATCAGAGTTTTGTAGAAATTGATGAGTTGATTCTGACATTTATATGGAAATACAAAGGATCCAAAGAACCAAAACAGTTTTGAAAAAGAAGAACAAAGAGGCTTCACCACCTGATTTTAGACTTCCTAGTGTAAAACTGCAGTAATCAGTGTGCTGCTGGCACAAGGATAAATGTGTGTATCGGCGGAACAGAATAGAGTCTGAAAATGGATATGCACATAAACAATTGATTTGGGTGCCTGAGTAATTTAATAGGGTAAAGACAGTCTATAAAACATGGTACAGAAAAAATTGGGCATCCATTTGCTGAAAAGAGAATCTCAACCTTTACTTCACTCCCTATACAAAATTACCTTGAAATGCATCATAGGCCTACATATAAAAGTTAAAAGTATAAAATCTTTTACAGAAAATGTTTTAGAAAATCATCATGACCTTGGGTTGAGCACTGACTTCTTAGATCACAAAGGGCATGAATCATTTTTAAAAGTGATAAATTGGGCTTTCTCAAAATTTAAGGCTTTTCCTACTTAGAAGACACTATTTAGAAAATGAAAAAACAAGTCACAAAGGGGATCTGATAAAGAATTTATCAGATCTGTTGCAGCCCTGGCTGGTGTGGTTCAGTGGATTGAGTGCCAGCCTGTGAATCAAAAGGTCACTGATTAAATTCCCAGGCAGGGCACATGTCTGGGTTGCTGGCCAGGTCCCCACTTTGGGTCGTGCAAGAGGCAGCCAATCAATACATCTCTCACACATCGATGTTTCTCTCTCTTTCTCCCTCCTTTCCCCTCTCTCTAAAAATAAATAAAATCTTTTTTAAAAAAAGAATTTGTGTTGCAGACTATATAAAGGACTCTACAACTCAGTAGTAAGACAATTCATTTTTTTTAATGGACAAAAGAGTTGAATAGACACCTTGCCAGAGAAGATATAAGAATGGGAAATAAGCATCTGAAAAGATACTCAGCTTCATTAGGGATATGCAGACTAACACAATAAGATACTGCTACACATTCACTAGTATGGCTAAGACTGAGGATGTCAACTGGCAGTCTCATACACTGCTGATTGAAATGCAAAATAATACAGCCATTTTGGGAAATAGTTTGACAGTTGACTGAAAACTTAAGCACACACTTTCTGTATAGTGCAGCAGTCCTTCTGTTAAGCATTTATGGAAGAGCCACACTATGCAAACATGTCCAGACCTGAATGTGAATGTTTATAGTAGCTTTCTTCATAATAGATATAAATTGTAAATAGTGAGAAAGTTCATCAGTTAGTAAATGGATAAATAAATAGTGGTACATTCATAGAGGAAAATACAACTTGGCAATAAAAAGGAAAAAACTACTGATACATGCAGCAACATAGATGAATTTGAAAGCACTTTATGCTAAGTGAAAACTGAGATACAAAAATCTGTACATACTGTATGTTTCCATTTATGTGATATACTAGAAAGGTAAAACCATAAGGATAAAAAGCCCATCAGTGATGCCAGAGACTGGTGGTACGGTGGGGATAAACTTTAAAGAGGAAAGGGAACTTTACAGTATAAAATTTTTCAAACTACTTTTGACACAGTCAATCACAGAACCTTCTCTATACACTGCACAGATCTTTGTGTGTGTGTGTTTCAGTTGCATTTTTACCTTTCTTGAAGTAATAAAGCATAATATGCCAAAAATGTTGTCTTCCCTCTTCAATATTAAAATAGCTATACAAAAACTCACCAATTTTGATATATTTTTAAATGCACATTGATATGACAGCTGTCACAATATATTCTAACAAAATTGTTTCAAATGAAGTTAAAAACAATTAAGTATTACTAGTATGCCATCTTATCGAAAAAGCCTAACGAACTTTTTGGCCAACCCAAGAAAACTATAATTGTGCTAGGTGCAGCAGTTGAGAAGTATATGTGCCCTATGAAAATGTGGAACAAAAGAGAAACAACACTTATAAGTAAATGAAACTGTGCTTGAACAAAGACTCTAAGAAAGGAATGAGCTTGAGTAAATTCTGTGTTGGAATGGAAGGGGTGAGGCTGGTGTGACTATAGTGAGTGATGAGGCTGGAGAGTTAGGCAGGGGCCAGACCATGTAGGATCTTACAGACTGAATTGAAGATTTGTAACTGTTATTTAGATTTTACTGCATAATGAACCTCCCCAAAGCTTAGTGGCTTGAAGCAACAAATATTTATTATTTCTCATGATTCTGTGGATCTACTTGGCAGTATTTTTCTGGACTTTCTCAGCTAGAGCTAAATGGTATAATTTGTGCACATGGCCACTGGTTACCATGGTACTGTTCATTGATCACAGAACTCTCCAGAATAGCAAGATAAGGCAAGCCTGTAGTGCACACTTTTCAGGTTTTCACTGCATCACATTTTCTATTGTTCTGTTACCCAAAGCAAGTCATGGTGCCGGCCCCAGAGTCTATAAAGGAGACGACCCAAAGATGTGTTTGCAGGGAGGGGAATCATTCAGAATGTTTTTGCAAGCAATACACCATATTGACTAACCTGTCAATTTGTGATTTCAGAATGTACTATATGTTGTCCCATCTTATTTAAATACATTTTACTGTTTAAGATTGGAGTTAGTTGGTTATATGGGGTCTGTCCAGAAAAAGTCCAGCCATTATTAATATAATGAGAACAGTTTGTGTGACATCAGTGTAACCTGGCAGCCAAGGAGAGTGGACTAGATGGGCATGTGTGAACAATGACAGCTTCACTTTACTAGTCAGTACGGGGCAGTAGACATTGGGTGAGCATGTGTACTGTGTGGCTGTCGCATTCAAAATGACTGAGCAAGTAGAGCAATGAGTCTGCACCAAATTTTGCGTTAAGCTTGAACAGCCCTCCACGGAAACTCTTCAGATGATTCAGAAGGCCACAGCTGTAGGTACTGGTGGTTGGCAGCTTCATCACGACAACATGCCCACTTATGCATCATGTCTCATGCAGAGTTTTTTTTTTTTTTTTGGCAAAACATCAGATCACCCAGGTGACTCAGCCCCTCTGCATCTCAGATTTGGCAACCTGCGACTTAGGGTTTTCCCAAAACTAAAATCATCTTTGAAAGGGAAGTGATTTCAGACCATCAATGAGATTCAGTAAAATACAGTGGAGCAGCTGATGGCAATTGAGGAAGAACTGAGGTACCAGGGTGCCTGCTTTGAAGAGGACTGAAGTATCACTGTCGCATGTGCAGTGTTTCTTGTATCTTCAGTAAATGTACCTCTTGCATAGTGCATGGCTGCACACTTTCTGGACAGACCTTATACGTTCCATCCTTTTTGATAGGATGGACTATTAGACCACTTTCTCAGTCTTAATAGGTTTTTTCCATCAAGAACCCAAAATGGTTTTGTTTTTTTTTTTAAATCAAGGTTCAGCGAACTATTGCCAAACAGATTCAGATGGTTCGGCAAGTTGGTAAAGGTCGATATGGAGAAGTGTGGATGGGCAGATGGCGTGGTGAGAAGGTGGCCGTCAAAGTGTTCTTTACGACTGAAGAAGCTAGCTGGTTTCGGGAAACGGAAATCTACCAGACTGTGCTGATGCGCCATGAAAACATACTTGGTGGGTACATGTTTTATTTCAGTCAGTTTCATATTCTGCCAAGGTTCATAGAGTGTGGGTGGAAGCCTGCCACATGGTCTCTGAAAACATAAGTGAATTCAGTTATGTGTATTGGGCTCAAGGAAACCCAGTTGCATAAACAGTTTAAATACAACAGTCCTAAATGCCAACCAACCACTTTACTTACTACCCTACTGAGGAAATTGCAGTGAGTTTCAAAGTAATGCCCGTTTATTGTACTTACTCATACAGTAACAAAAAACCAAGTGTTCTCTAGGTAATTTAAGCAGTTTTCTAGGGTAACTATATAACTTTTGCCTTTTGTAAGCTAAACCACCACCACCATATGATGTCACTTAATGTTCTGTGCTTAATAGGTCTCTCCCTCTCTAATAGGTCTCTCCTTCTCCCTACCCCAGGACCTCATTTACACACTAGCAAAATAATTTAGGTATGATCTGATCAGCAGGGTGTATAAATTCATTTAGCTTTCCCAGTTTCTCTCTTCAGCTGCTATTTCTCTTCCCTTTAATGTAGACAGTGCATAGTACATTACCAAGAGTGTAGTAGGCACTTATATTAGTTTCCTAAGGCTATTATAACAAATTACCACAAACTGAGTAAAATAAAACAACAGAAGTTTGTTTTCTTTGAGTTTTGGAGGCCTGAAATTTAAAATCAAGTTGTCAACAGGGCCATGCCTTCTGAAGGCTCTAAAGAGATGAGTCCTCCTTGCCTCTTGAGGGTTTCTGGTGATTGCCATCCATCTGTGATGTTCCTCAGCTTGGAGGCAACACTCCTGTCTCCGACTCTGCCACATGGCTTCCCCTGTGTGTCTCTGTCCAAACTTCTCTCTTACAAGGGTACCACATGCCCTAATCTAGTATGACCTGACCTCATCTGAATGTTACTACATCTACAAAGACCCTATTTCCAAATAAGATCACATTTACAGGGACCAGATGGACATGAATTGGGGGGGGGGCTGCTATTCAACCCACCACTTTTACTGACTTTTTTCTGCAGCAGGGGAGAGGAGGAGAAAGGCGGGGGGGCCAAACCAAAAAGGCAGATATGAGGAGGCATTGATGGGTAAATGGAATTGGCTGGCTAGTTGAACATTTTTAACTTTATTTTAATGTGTCCACTTTTCAATTGAAATTGAGAATCTTTTTCCACATTCCTTTTTTATAGTTTTTATGTTGATGGTAACATTCCCCCAGGTTATTATGTGATTTTCTTAGCCACATTATTATTACTTTCATGATGACCATTAATAGTATTTTAAGTTTATTGCTGAAGTACAGTTATATGTATAAATGGCAGAAATCTTGGGAAGAGGTTCAATAGATTTTGTTAGGCAAATTTATTGTTTATTTTCTGTGCATGATACTTGAGTTATTCTCATGGTCCAGAGTGAGCATTTATTATTCTTTGTAGCCACTTCTGATAACCTTTTAAATTTATTAATTGAACAGGTTTTATAGCAGCAGACATTAAAGGTACAGGTTCCTGGACTCAACTCTATTTGATCACTGATTACCATGAAAATGGATCTCTCTATGATTTCCTGAAATGTGCTACATTAGATACCAGAGCCCTCCTCAAGTTGGCTTATTCAGCTGCCTGTGGTCTGTGCCATCTCCACACAGAAATTTATGGCACCCAAGGAAAGCCTGCCATTGCCCATCGAGACCTAAAGAGCAAAAACATCCTCATTAAGAAAAATGGAAGTTGTTGTATTGCTGACCTGGGCCTTGCTGTTAAATTCAACAGGTAAGTGGTTTTTTGCCTACTGTTTCGAAATTATATTACTCTCCAAAAGATGTTTACATATTTGTCTTTAGGACAGTGGCATTACAAGAATGTGTTTGTGCTTATGTAGTGTAAGTATGTAATTGTGGATTTTTGTCTTGGTTTGTTTGTTTTGGTAGGTTTTGTTTACAAAAATTGCATTCTACTATACATGATTTTTTATTTCCTGTTTTCATTGTCTTAGACATCCTTCTGTTTCAGTTTATGTAGATCTACTTCTTTCTTTTTAATAGTGTTTATGCTATTTTCCAAAATATAGATGTACTATAATTTATTTCATGACTCAACTCATGGACATTAAATTTGCCTATGGTTTATCTCTATTTTAAAAAGTGCTTTAATTTTTTTAAATAAAAGTATTTTATCAATATATATTTATCATTGAGCATGTACACAAGTACTTCTTCATGATGGATTCCTTAGAGTAGGTAAAGGGTATATGCATAATAATTGAGGTATATTGCAAATTATCCCTTTAGAGAACATGCATCATTTATACTCCCATCCATGATATAAATATGTCATTTCTCCATCACCACTTATACCTTGTTACTAGTTTTAAACAATTGGAATTATAATATTTTTTAGAAACTATAGAAACCATTTTAAAGTTGCTATAACTCTAAAATAGAGCAGCCATTTCACATTTCAGAATTTCAGGCCATAAGATGAAAGTACTAGTCCATAATAAAACAAACATCTAAAAATTAAATCTTCTTTCCTAGTTGTTAGAGTATTCTTGTCTTGTTTGCTTGTTTGCTTTAATCAGTACATTGTTAATTGGTTCAAATATTCATCAGATGCCATATAAGAAAATATAAAATATATTAATCTGTGCTTCAGAGTAGTTTCTGGAACCTGCCAGACTGGGGGACCCAGCAACAAAAGCATTCCTGTCTTCCATCCCTAAAATTTACTCTACCAGTTGAAAAACCTATAAACATAATTCATTACTAATTGTCAGTATGATTATATAAATATTACTTAACAACAAACTGAGTTTGTTGGACCCATAAAGAAGAAAATGTAATCCTATTAAATATATCACATGAGAATGGTAAAAGCAAGTAATTCCTCTCAGTTTATTTTCACATTCACTTGTTCTGGGACATAATTATCTACTATGTTTTTTATGTTCAGTACTGTCTTTTTTTCTTTGTGAGACACCAAATTTGGTGATAAAACCTGACCTGAACCCTTGCAAGTTATCTGTTGTCTTTAACCAGCTTAATATAAATATTTAGACTTAGTTTTGAATGCAGACATGGTAGTAAGTTTGATTAAAAGTACTACTCTAGCCCTGGCTGGTGAGGCTCAGTGGATTGAGTGGTGACCTGTGAACCAAAGGGTTGCTGGTTTGATTTCCAGTCAGGGCACATGCCTGGGTTGTGGGACCAGGTCCCCAGTGGAGGTTGCGTGAGAGGCAACTACATGTTGATGTTTCTCTCCCTCTCCTTCTCCCTCCCTTCCCCTCTCTCTGAAAATGAATAAATAAAATCTTTTGTTTAAAAAAGTACTACTCTAGACTCTGCTGGGGAAATTATATAATATGTAGCATATATTTAAAGGGTGTGTATTTTTAAATCTGAAAGATGCTAAGTTTAAAATACACCTGGCCCTCATGATTTCTGTTAAAAGAATGTGAAGATCGTAGGTAATTTATTTTTATCATTTGTGTATGTGCATAGAGAGACAGACTGACTTTTACAAAATACAACAAAAATGGAAGAAAAACTGTTTTGTTCTTAACCATCAACCTGGACATTGTCTGTCTTCTGTTTCAGTGATACAAATGAAGTTGACGTCCCCTTGAATACCAGGGTAGGTACCAAACGGTACATGGCTCCCGAAGTGCTGGATGAAAGCCTGAATAAAAACCATTTCCAGCCATACATAATGGCAGACATCTACAGCTTTGGCCTAATCATTTGGGAAATGGCCCGTCGTTGTATCACAGGAGGTAGGAGTTTATGGAGTTTGTTTCTGGTTATGTTTGTATCCTCATCTTTCAGGAAATAGTAGTTCCTATTATATAATTTAGATATCACGTATCCCCTAGACAAGGGGTCCCCAACCCCATGGGCTGCAGACCAGGCTGTTAGCAACTAGGCTGCAATTGAAGCTTCACTGGCCTGAGCTACCCCTCCTGTCTCTACCACACCCTCATCCACAGCAGGAGGTGAGGTGCTGGTAAGAGCCTAAACTCTGCTCCCCTACCCCCATCCTAGGAAAAAATTGTCTTCCGTGAAACGGGACCCTAGTGCCAAAAAGATTAGGGACCACTGCCCTAGACCATTCCAGGTTCTGTGATTTCAGTAGAAGGATTCACAGGACTCAGCATATTAGTTGTCTTCACAGCTAAAATTTATTACAGTGAAAAAATACCAAGCAAAATCAGCACAGGGAAAAGATGCAAGGGACATAGTTCAAAGGAAATCAGATATAAGCTTCCAAAGTCCCCTTTCAGTGAAGTCTCACAGAATGCACTTAATTCCTCCAACCTGTGACAGTGTGTGAAATGTCATCCAGGGAAGTTACTAGAGACTCAGTTCTCAAAGATTTTATTGGAGGCTGGTCATGTGGGTACCCTCTGCCCACATACCAGAATTCCAGACTCTTAGAAAGGAGGTGTTCAGCATAAAGCATGTTGTTTGCACAAATAGTCTAGGCACAGTGAGCCGTTGTTATCATGTAGGGAAAGCTTTACGTCAGCATAGGGAGCTATTTACCAGGCGAGTTCCCAGACACCAGCCAAAGACCAGCCTTGCAAGCAGGCCTTTTTAAGGATAACAATCTCAGGCTTGCTCTGTTTTCTCTTTTTGACATATCATTGCTATCTTTCTACTGCATTTATTAGTAGAAACAATTATATAAATAAATAATTAAAATACAGGGTGTTTCATACTGTTGCTTTTTCTTGGGGGGGATATTAGTATGTCCTCAGCTGTGATGGGGATCCCGATAGACATAGGGGGAATAATTAGACATAAAAAAAGAGAACAATATACATTTACTATTAAAAGTGAACCATCCACTTTATAACTTTTTTCTTTATGTAGGAATCAGTTTTATTTCCATAGCTTAGTAAGAGATGCTGAATAGATTGATATCTTTTGTCCAGCCACCATTTTTGTGCTCGCTGTTTTCTCCCTACAGGGATAGTGGAAGAGTACCAGTTACCGTATTATAACATGGTCCCCAGTGATCCATCGTACGAAGATATGCGTGAGGTTGTGTGTGTCAAACGTTTGCGGCCAGTTGTGTCTAATCGATGGAACAGTGATGAAGTAAGTGGAACTGAGTCTCTAAGGAAGTGATTGGTGAGTGTTGCCAAAGACATTTACCTGCTCACAGCATTGTTTACTTTTCAGTGTCTGCGAGCAGTTTTGAAGCTGATGTCAGAATGCTGGGCCCACAATCCAGCCTCCAGACTTACAGCTCTGAGGATCAAGAAGACACTTGCTAAGATGGTTGAATCCCAAGATGTAAAGATTTGACAGTGAAGTGATCATGAGGAGAAATTCTAGACCACAAGAACTGTTTTCACCCAAGGAGTGGGTGGAGTTAGAGTAGAATAAGGAGGTTAACTTGGTTCTCAGACTCTTTCCTCACTACACCTTCACAGGCTGCTAATGTTAAACTTTTCAGTGCTCTGTAGAATATAAGCTGGGAACTTCTAAAAACTTTATTCTTTATATACGGACAGCTGTACTTTAAATGTGGTTTTTGATGCCTTTTTTAAATTAGGTTTTTACGAACTGCATCAAGACTTCAATCCTGATTAATGTCTCCAGTCAAACTCTGGGTACTGAATTACCTGTTCATAAAATGGTGCTTTCTGTGAAAGCCTAAAGAAGATGAATGAATTCAGCAGAGATGGAGAAATAATACACTTGCCTTCTACCTGAGAAAATTTAATGTTTGTATTTTACCTTTGTAAACAGCCTATGGATTATAATCTGTTTGGGATACTGCTTTGATAGTTTGTCATGCCTTGATAATGGTGTGTGTGTACACACACGTGCACACCAGAATTTCTCTGCTGCCATTTGAATTAGAAGGAAATGTAATTTATGAATACACAGGAAGATATTAGTGGCTGTGGTTTTGTGCTTCAAAAATGCATGATCTGACCAAGATTCGCCAATCACATAAAAAGCCATTTACCTTGATAGTGAGCTAGCTTCTCTACCAACTTTTGTTTTTAACATAAAAGTTGATACAAAGGCCAAAAAAAAGTTTAAAGTGCCTAGAAATTTTGACTGTTTTTCTCCCACCAACATCTTTTCTTTTGTCTTTATTTACCTTTTTTTTGAGGGGGGCGATTATTATTTTTGTCATAGCATCCTATCCTGAGTTGGAACTTCTAATGCCATGAAGCTTGTAAAGAAAACACTTCTTATTGAAGTGAATTGCTAATTACTGCATTTCATAGCAATGTTAAGTGCCTATAACCATATTCTGTATTCTTTATTCTTAGTAACTTTTAAAAGGGAAGTTATTTATATTTTGTGTGTAATACGCTTTATTTGCGAAACACCTGCTCCTTTTACAGCCATACTTTATATATGTACATACATGCATACTGTAGAAACAGGCTCATGTGGACCTCACACTCATCCTTGAAGGGGAAAAAATAAAGATCATCAGAAGAAAATGTTGTAAAGTAGAACCACATATGCATTTTTAGAACTAATGCATTCAAAATAGTACATCAAACCCAAGAATTTGTTAACTTCAGGCACAGAGTTTCATTAAGATACTATCATCTCAATTTTTCTTTATGAAAGGATCCTCTAATTAGAGATTTCTCTTTCAGAACTGGTAAAAATTTGTCAACAACTGTTAGAGACAATTAAATTTTGGGTTCATGATTTCTATTCATAACTTACGAAAACAGGGAACAGTTAGTATCTAGTCAGTACCTATACTTATCCCTTATTGTTGTTTTTCAAAGAAATGCTACATATGTTACGTATGCCCAAGGAATAATTCTGACTTACTTAAACTTTTTATACTTCTGTAATGCCTTTTAAATACTAATGTCTTTTTCTGAAAGAACAACTCATAAGCGCAGAAAGTGAGACAGTTTTGTTTGAAAATAGCATAAAATAAATGTGGATATGTCATAATATGGTCAAAACACTTTAAAGGGGGGAATTAGAGCATGAATCTGTTCATTACCAAAAATTTGGCTCTGAAAGATGAAACTCTAATATATTTGTCTGTATATCAAACTTCACAAATTTAAAACTTTGCTTTAACAATTTTGACTAAATTTAATAATTTTCATCTAAGATAAGTTTGGAACATGCATGAAGATAAGTAAATTTGTGTGTTGTTAGTACCCAATAAGTTGCTCTTTCAGAGTGTTTTCTCAGTCTCTTATAGTGAGATTTATAGATACTTTAATCAAATTGCTGTGTGATTTAATAACACTTAGGAGCTCTGATCTACTTAAGCTGAGGTTAACCTTGATTTTTCTTTTACTTGATAAACTATAAATCCTCAGAGTCATTTGTCATCTTAATAATAAAGAAAATTAGAAAAGGTAAGCCCTCTTCATAGAAATGTTGAAATAGTATGTGGAAGCAAAATATTACAGGTAGTATGTAAGTACAAGCCCTTCGTAATGATTTTTTAAATGAAATTGATCTATTAAAATTGATACCAAGAATTAATGTTAGAGACTTGTTTGGTATATTTTCTCACATAACATGTTTTTAAGAAAGCAGATGATGACATATTTGAAATCCTAAAATCTAAAAAAATGTTGCATGAAACTTTTCTTCCCTCCTTCTTACTTTTACTCTTAAATTTCTAAGTTCATCCAATAAGTGAAATATTTAAAGAGGAAAGAAGTATTATGTGGTACCATAGTTAATAAATTTTAAAATCTTAGAAACCATTATTTGGTTTCACAATATAGCATTTTGAAACTGTGGCTTCTGTCATTCCTTTAAATAATTGAAACCTAAAAACAAAATACCAAAGGTCCAAGAATATAATAAAAGTTAATCCTCAAAGAAAATTCTGCTGATAAATATCTCTAGAATTAAAGCCACATTAGAATTGGCTTCAATGTATTTATTTTAAGGTTTCCATGTGTTTTCTTATAAAATTTGAATCTAATTTTCTGGATATGTTTTCACAAAAGATATTTCTATCAACATGTCACGTTGCCTTTTCAACATCCAGAAGTATTTCTAAACTTAAAAAGTGACTTACAGGTTTTGAAAATTATTTTCCTAGAATATGCCAGATTTATTATTTACTCAAAAAAAAAGAAATAGTACCTTTCTTCTCCCAGATTTTTTGCTTCTGTTTAAAACAAATGCAGCACAGTTTTTAAAGAATCATGCATCTTACCCTGACCAGTGTGGCTCAGTTTTGGCATTGTCCCGCAAAGCAAAAGGTCATTGGTTTGATTTTCAGTCAGGGCAGGTGCCTGGGTTGCAGGTTTGGTCTCCAGTTGGTGTGCATACAAGAAACAACCTATCGATGTTTTTCTCTCACATTGATCTCTCTCTCCCTCCCTTCTCCTCTCTATAAAATTAAATAAATAAAATCTTAAAAAGAATCATGCATTTCTAAGTTGGCCCAAGATCAAATTTAATATTAAATCATTTATGCCAGGAAGATTTTATAGATGAAGTCAAGTCATTTGTTTTCATACATGTTATCTTGAAATGTGTCTTAAACAGCAGAAATTATTTGCTTGGATCAGATTTTTATTTGCAGTTAATCTTCTTGCCTCAGTGCTGTTGAGAGAGTCACAGTGAAAACTGCGAACAGCTGACCAAATGAAACCTAGGACATCAAGTGAAGCCACATGTAATGATCATCCTGTAAGGAAAGTATGTGAATACTGCTTTTGCAACAGACTAAATCTACTGTAGTTTTAGATTGTCCTCTGTACTGTGCTTTCAGTGGAATTATTTAAGCCCGTTTAGTGACTGTTGTCCTTGCCCATTTAAAAACTAAAATGTAGTATATATTGTATAAAATGAAAATACCATTAGAGCTCACTTAGGGGAGTTGTACATAGACATTGAAAGAAGAGTTAAGCAGTTTTGTTGTGCAACTGTAAAACACCAAAAATACAGATTCATCTTTGATACGCAACACACTAAATGTATTTTGTACAGCATCTGGTTTAAAAGGTGCCTTATTAAGTTTACCATTAATTGCTTTGTTCTATATATAGATTACATTCAATGTATCATTTTTTAAGTAAATAACCTTATTTTAGTATACTTCAGTGATGTGTTTTGTGATACTCGAACGGTATTGTGTATCAGAATACATGTCTGATAAGATTTTATAAAAAGTGAGTTAGTGTACATATGTCCCAGAGATGTGCATGTCAGCTCCCTGAGACCCGTTACAGAGCACAGGGCAGTGAGTGACCACACAACCACAGGCTTCTCCCTTTGTGTAGACAGAGAAGTCATAAACCTATTGCGATAAAGATGGTTTTTCTTTTGAAAATTTTTTTCCAGTTCTAAAAATATGTAAAAAATTTTGGAAAACATAGGAGAGACTGAAAAAGCAAATAAAATTATTCAAAATTCTATTGCCAGATGTTACCACTATTTACATGGAATGTTTCTTTCTGTTTTTTTCTGCTACGTTTTTTTTTTTTTTACAATATTGGGATCATAGTATGTCACTATGTAGCTATTGAGAGCATAACTTCTTTTAAACAATTGACTACGTAATAGTTGGTCAGGCAGATGGAATATTTTATTTTACAATTCTCAATTAAATATTTGGGTAATTTTCCATTGTTTTAGAAAATATATCCAATGCATTGAACATCATTATACATAAATCTTTAAATATTTACTTTCTTAGGCTACCTTTCTAAAAATGGGCCTAGTAGATCAGAACTTTTAAAAGATAATTTAAGATGGAAAAAAAAAACTAAAGTTCTTAATAAATACTGCTGCTCACAGGATTTCTCATTTACATTCCTACTAGCAGTGTTACTTGAAGAGAGTAGTGGAATCTATTTATCTGGACTTAGGGTATTCCTGCTTCACTAGCAAATGTTTTTTTAAAAGCTTAAATTTCAGGGAAACAAAAGTAGCTTTCCTTCTATTCTGAAACAGTACCATTGCCTTCTATTCTGAAACAGTATAATTATTCTGGCCACCTAGCAGAACTGTTTTCAGTTGTCTGTAAATTCATTAAGTCAGTGTGCCTAGTAATATCTTTTCTTAAGCAGTTGAACATGTTAAATAGTCATAAAAGTTTTGGGACTATTTGATGTCTCCCCCACAAAAATGTATGTTTGGGGATAGCTTGTTACAGAGTAATTCATAATGGGAATCCCCATTTGGTATCAGTGTAAAAAAATAGCATGCACGCTTATTTAGCTTGATGAAGAATCAGATTTCATGGGCATATTAATACTTGCTAGCCTTCCTTCTGGGTATAAAATATCAAAGGTTGACCCAAGAACCGGATAAATATGTTCATTTCTCCTTCCCAGCATAACTTACTCTCACTGGTCAGTTGGAAGAGTAACAATTTTCAAAGCTTCTTTAATATTAGTGGTATTGCCAGAGTAGACATTAAGAAATAAGGACTAATCCTTGTATGTAATTTCAGGCAGACACTAATTCAGCCATTGAGTCTTCATTCACTTGGAGAAGTATCTGTCTGCCTGTTGCTAGTGAATGGACCATTTCTTGCACTTCATACTTTATTAAATTAGCTACATGTTCCTGTGTCACCTTACTTCAGCCCTTGGAGCAGCACAGCCTTGACTAGGTGGACACGGTTCACTGAAGACGACCAACCAGTGGTACAGGCAAAGACCACATAACGGAACTGCCGCTTCTGGTCATGGAGAGTTAAATACTGTGAACTCGGTGCCAGGAGAAATGGGGAAGTTACCATGAGGCTGGGAGTCAGGAGGAGGAAACTTAGTTCAAACGCACAGGTACATACAAAAAATATTTCAAAAGCAGAGACTGGGGCTCAAAGGTTAATCCATAATTACCCTTTCAGGCAGGAATTGTTCTTCTCATTTTTAGATGGAGTATTTGTGGCTGACATTACTCTTCTAAACTTTATCTTCCTGGTCTTTGTCCAGTTGCTTTCATTCTTGAGTATCCCATGTATTCTCAGAATAAATTCACTACTCGTATTCTAAATTTTACAGGGAATCTGAAACATCAATATTTAAAAGTCAATAGGAAATGCTTAGATTGAAAAGTTTTCAAGCCAGAGGGCCATTTTTTGTGGATTATTTTATCTCTTTTTTAAAGCTTTTATTTATTTTTAAATTATTTTTATTGTATGTGTTTCCATTACCATTTACTTAGTCCCCATATACCTTCTTCTTCCCCTACCCTGCAGTCACCATACTGTTGTCCATGTCCATAATTCCTTTTGCCTTTTTCGCTCCATCATCCATCCTCTACTGCTCCCCCTCTTAGCTGTTGTCCTGTTCTCTGTGAGTCTGTCTCTATTTTGCTTGTTAGTTCAGTTTGTTCATTATTCCACATGAGTGAAATCGTATACTTGTCTTTCTCTGGCTCATGTTACTTAGCATAAAGTTTTCCACATCTGTCCATACTGTCTCAAAGGGTAAAACTTTTTTACAGCGAGTGGTATTCCGCCATGCAAATGTCCCATAGTTGTTCTATCCACTTATCTACTGATGGACACTTGGGCTGCTTCCATATCTTGGCGATTGTAAATAAGGCTGCAGTGAACATAGGGGTGCTTATGGTTTTTAAAATTATTTTTGGGGCTTCCTTCAGATACATTCCCAGAAGTGGGATTGCAGAGTCAAAGGGCAGATCCATTTTTAATTTTTCGAGTTATCTCCACACTGCTTTCCACAGTGGCTGCACCAGTCTGCATTCCCACAACAGTGCAAAAGAGTCCCCCTTTCTCCACATCCTCGCCAGCACTTATTCGTTGATTTATTGATGATAGCCATTCTGACAGGTGTGAGATGGTATCTCATTGTGGTTTTAATGTGCATTTTTTTGATAATTAGTGACATTGAGCATCTTTTCAAAGATCTATTGGCCATCTGTATGTCCTCTTTGGAGAAGTATCTGTTTAGCTCCTTTGTCCATTTTTTAAAAGATTTTATTTATTTATTTTTTAAAGAGGAGAAGGGAGGGAAAAAGAGCTGGAAAAAAACATCAGTGTGTGGTTGCCTCTCACACACCCCCTAATGGGGACCCAGGCATGTGCCCTGATTGGGAATCGAATTGGTGACCCTTTGATTCACAGTCTGGCACTCAACCATTGAGCCCCACAGCCAGGGTTCCTTTGTCCATTTTTTAATTGGGTTGTTTGTCTTTTTGGTGTTGAGTTTTGTAAGTTCTTAATAAATTTTGGATATTAACCCGTTCTCAGATGTATCAATGAATATGTTCTTCCATTCTGTGGGTTGTCTTTTTATTTTGTTGATGTTTTACTTTGCTGTGAAAAAACTTTTTAGTTTGATGTAGTCCCATTTGTTCTATTTTTTCTTTTGTTTCCCTTGCCTGATGAGGTATATCTGATAAAATATTGCTATAAGCTATGTCTGAGGTTTTACTGCATATTTCTTCTAAGATTTTTATGGTTTCGGGTGTAACATTTAAGTCTTTAATCCATTTTGTCTTTATTCTTGTGTGTACTGTACAAAGGTGACCTAGTTTCATTTTTCAGCATTTATCTGTCCAATTTTCCCAACATCATTTATTGAATAAACTGTCTTTAAACCGATTGTATGTACATGCTTCCTCTGTAGAATATTAATTGACTATAATGGTATAGGTTTATTTCTGGGTTCTCTAATCTGTTCCATTGATCTATGTGTCTGTTTTTATGCCAGTATCAGGCTGTTTTGATCACTGTGGCCTTCTAGTACAGTTTGATATGAGGTAGCGTGATTCCTCCAACTTTGTTCTTCATTTTCAGGATTGCTGTTTTTATGTCTTAATTTCCTTTTCTTTTAGTTCATTATCAGTGTATATAAACGCAATTGATTTCTGGATATTAATTTTGTATACTACTACTTTAGTGAATTTATCAGTTCTAGTAGTTTCTTGGTGGAATATTTGGGGTCCTCTATGTACAGTATCATGTCGTCTGCAAATAAAGACAGTTTTAGTTTTTCCTTTCAAATTGGGTGCCTTTTATTTCTTCTTCTTGTCTGGTCACTGTGGCTAGGACTTCCAGTACTATGTTGTATAAGAGAGGTGAAAGCAGACATCTGTCTTGTTCCCAATCTTCAGGGGAATGCTTTTAGTTTTCCCCTGTTGAATATGATGCTGGCACTGTGTTTATCATATTATTATGTTTAGGTGTGTTCCCTGTGTTCCCACTTTGCTGAATTTTTATCATAAATGGGTGCTGGATTTTCTCAAATGCTTTTTGTGCATCTATTGATATGATTGTGTGGTTTTTATCCTTTTGTTTATGTGGTGAATTACATTTATCGATTTGCAAATGTTGTACCAACCTTGCTATTCCCAGAATAAATCCCACTTGATCATGGTGTATGATCTTTTGATGTGTTGCTATTTTTTGCTAGTATTTTATTGATGATTTTAGCATCTATGTTCATCAGGGACATTGGCCTATAATTTTCTTTTGGTAGTGTCTTGATCTGCTTTTGGAATTAGGATAATGCTGGCCTTGTAAAATGAACTTAGGGTTCTTACTTCCTCTTGAATTTTTTAAGAATAGTTTGAGAAGGAGAGGTGTTAGTTCTCTCGGAACATTTTGTAAATTCCCCTGTGAAGCCGTCCAGTCCAGAGCTTTTGTTTGTTGGGAGTTTTTTTGATTACTGCTTCAGTTTCACTAGGTGTAATCTGTGTATTCAGATTCTCTGATTCTTCCTGATTTACTTTGGAATATTGTAAGTTTCTAGGAATTCACAATTCCTAGAATAATTAATAATCCATTTCATCCAGGTTGTCCAGTTTGCTGGCATATAATTGTTCATAATATTTTCTTTCTGTCCTTTGTGTTTCTTTGGTGTCAGTTGTTATTTCTTCTCTCTCAATTCTGATTTTATTTATTTGGGTCCTCTTTTTTCCTTGGTGAGTCTGACTAAAGGTTTGTCAATCTTGTTTAGTTTTGCAGAGAACCAGCCCTTGGAGTCATTGATCTTTTCTACTGTTTTTTTTAGACTTTATTTCATTTATTACTTCTCTGATCTTTATTATTTCCTTCCTTCTACTCACTTTGGGATTCATTTCTTGTTCTTTTTCAGGTTCCTTTAAGTGTATAGTTAGATTGTTTGAGCTTTTTCTTGTTTTTGATATAGGCCTGTAATGCTATGAATTTTCCTCTTAGGATTGCTTTCTCTGTGTCCCACAGATTTTGGATTCTCGTGTTCTCATTTTCATTTATTTCAAGGTATCTTTTGATTTCTCCCTTGATCTCATTGTCAACCCATTTCATTGTTTAATAACATGTTAGTTAGCTTCATGTTTTCATGTATTTTTCATTGTTCTTGTGACTGATTTGTAGTTTCATAGCATTGTGGTCAGATAAGATGCTTGATATGATTTAAGTCATCTTGAATTTATTAACAAGTGGTCTATCCTAGAAAACATCCCATGTGCATTTGAGTAGTATGTATATTTTGCTGCTTTGGAGTGAAATGCTCTGAAGCTATCAATTAAATCCATTTAAACTATTGTGTCACATAAGTTGTTGATTTTCTATCTAGAAAATCTATCCATTGAAGTCAATGGTGTGTTAAAATCCCCAACTATAACTAAATTTCTGTTGATCTCTCCCTTTATGTCCATCAAGATTTGCTTTACATATTTAGGTGCTCGTATGTTGGGTGTGTAAATGTTTGCTAGGGGTATATCCTCTTGTTGGATTGTTCCCTTTATCATTATGTAGTGTCCTCTTACTATAGATAGCCTTGGTTTTAAAGTCTATTTTGTCAGATACAAATATTGCTACCCCAGCTTTTTTTCCTTTCAATTGCATGAAATGTCTTTTTCCATCCCTTTATTGTTCATCTGTGTGTATCTTTCTATCTGAGGTAGGTCTCTTGGAGGCAGCATATATATGAGTCTTGTTTTCTTATCCATTCAGTTACCCTGTGTCTTCTGGTCAGAGCATTTAAGCCATTTAATTGAAGATGATTATTGATAGATACATATTTAGTGTTATTTTGTCATTAGACTATTTTCCTGTTTTTTTTTTCCCCTTTCTCTTTTTTCTTAAAGCAAGCCCTTTAACATATTAACACCAACTGGTCTGGTGTTAACAGAGTCCTTTAGCTTTTTCTTGTCTGGGAAGCTCCTTATTTCTCCTTCGATTTTAAATGATAGCCTTGCTTGGTAAACTAGCTTTGGTTGTAGGTCCTTGCTTTTGATCACTTTGAGTATTTCATGCTACTCTTTTCCTGCCTGTAATGTTTCTGTTGAGAAATCAGATGACAGTATAATTGGTGCTCCCTTGTAGGTTACTGCCTACATTTCTCTTGTGGTTTTTAGGATTATCTCCTTGTCTTTAAGCCTTGTCATTTTAATTGTGATGTGTCTTGGTGTAGGCCTCTTTGGGTTCAACCTGTTTGGGACTCTGAGCTTCCTGGACTAGTGTGTCCTTTTTATTCACCAGCCTGGGGGAGATTTCTGTCATTGTTTCTTCAGCTAGGTTCTTGAATCCCTTGCTCACTCTTTTCTCCCGGTGTTCCCATGATGCAGATGTTGTTATACTTCATGTTGTCCCAAGGGTTTCTTAAACTCTCCTCATTTTTTAAAATTCTTTTTTCTTACTTCCTCTGCTCTTCTGCCTAGGTGTCGTTTTTCTATCTTGTCTTCCAAATCACTGATTTGATCCTCTGATTCATCGAACCTACTGGTTATTCCTTCCAGTGTATTACTTATTTCAGATATTGCATTACTTATTTCTGATGGGTCCTTTTTTATGTCTATTATCATGCTGTTGAGTATTACCATAATCATTACTCTAAACTCACTGGTAAATTGCTTGTCTCTATTTCATCTAGTTGTTCTTTTGAAGAGTGTTTTTGTTCTTTTATTTGGGGCCTCTTTCTTTGTTTTCCCATTTTGGCTGCCTTTTTGTGTTTGTTTCTATGTAATAGGCAGATCTACAAGACTCTTGTGCAGACCTAAGTCAAACCCTCCCTGTGACTGTCCCTGAGCAACCTGTTTGGAACTATCAGCAATCCACAGCTTGTGGCTTTCTCTGCTGAACCTGGGTGTGTGCAGAAATAACCAAGCTGTGCTACTAGACTGGCTTTTGTGGCAGCAGGGCTTAGGCACCACAGGGTGGGGCAGAGTCATTCCTACAGATGGGGCTGTTGCTTCCCCTCAGGCTGATGGCACTTGGAGAGGAGTGTTCTGCCTGAGAAAGATGGCCTCTGCAGTATGGGGAATGACTCAGCACAGGGATCCTGCTGACTGTTTCTTCAGTTCTCTCTTCAGAGCCACCAGCCCCAGACTTTCCTCAAGTGTCTCTAGTCCACTCTTCCCCCCCTCTGCCAGAGCCCAGGGTAAATGGCTACAAACAAAATTTTGTGTATTGGCTCTTTTAAGAGGCTGTCTGAATCTCTAGCCTTCTCTCCCTGACAGGCAGAACCCCTGTGGCTTTTCACAGCTGGGTTCCTTTCCAGCTCTGGTGCTATAGGCCGGGGACCCCAGCTTGAGGTTTAGATCCCACACTTCTTAGAGGAAACCTCCTGACCACTGAAATATACTTCCAGCACTTCAGCTGCCACCTGTGGGAACCCAGCCAGCCCACTGGCACCTCCTCTGCACTCCCTGCCAGACTCATTGTAAAGTGGTTTGTTCTGTCTGTCCTTGGTTATAAGGCTCCTCTCCATCTAGTGTTCAGTTGGTTATTCAGGATGATCTTTCTGTAATTTAGCTGTAATTCCAGTGTGGTCCTGGGAGAAGGTTAGTGTAGTTTCCACGTACTCCTCTGCCGTCTTGGGTCCCTGGACGCCATTTTTTACAGCATGTTTAGAATGGGGTGCTGACAGGTTGGTGAAGCGTCTGCTGCTTCACTAAGCTGGTTGTTAAAGTGTACTGTGCTAAAGTCCAGGTAAGTGTTGAAAACATTGAAGAAAGGCTGTGGCAGAAAAGCAATACATAGGAGGAGGCATTTCCATCAAACACCTTTAAAGCATTTTTTTATTTGATTCTGTCCTTGCCCGTTGCTAGCATTTTGAGGAAATGGAATCGGACTCTGAAGATCCTGCTTATGACCTTCCAGCATCTCTTACTGCCAATGAGAAATGTGACTTGTGTCTGATTCAGTTCTTTATAGCTTAACTTTTTTGTGTTTTGAAGTTGACACTTGCATGTCTAGATACATTCATGCTGTTACTCAGGACTAATTAGGTTCCTTTTTATCTTTCCTTGGATTTGGAAAACTTTTCTTCCATTATTTCTTTATTTCCTCCCTTCTTTTACTTCTCTCATTCTAGAACTATTAGACAGTTACTAGGTCTCCTGTATTGTTTCTTCCATATTTCCTAATGTCTTTCTTATGTTACATCCTACATTTTGTTTTTCAGCCCATCTGCTGAGTTGTTTTTAAACAACCCAATTTTATTTTGACAGTATTTTGAAATAATTTTAAACTCCTAGGAAAGTTGTAAAATAGTATAAAGAATGCCATTTACCCTTCACCCAGATCCATAAACTTATATTTTGCCAACAGTTGCTTTTTCATTCTCTCTGTGTGTACAAGAATTACAAAGGCTCTTCTTTGATTTTATGTTTATACACTTATGTACACACACTTTGTTCTCAACAACTTGGAATAAATTGTAGAGCTCATGACTTTATCCCTAAATACTACAGGGATATTCTATTATATAACCAGTAATTTGTAATTATCAAAATTGGGAAAGCTAACATTAATACCATAACAGTTATCTGCAATACCATAATCTGCACACCTATTCAAGTTTTGCCAGATGTTTTAATAAAGTCCTTGAGAGCACATTTTCCTGGTCCAGAATCTGTCTTAGATCTTGCATTTCATTGTCCTGTCTCCTTATTCTCCTTCAGTCTGGAACAGTTCTTCAACTCTTATCTTTTGTGACACAGATTTTCTAGAGTAAAGGCCAATGAGTTTGTAGACATGATGTTTGTGTTCTTTGGGCGTCACATCAGGACACCAGAGTGTATCCCTTTAGCATCTTCGTGCATTTTTATTGTACAATGGGTTGTGGCCTTAGTGAGTCATTATTTGGGCCACTGGGAGCTCATCACTGGCTCCTGAGCTCTTCTGACACATGCCCGTTACTTTTTAAGCACTTCTTTTTGGTACATTATGATGCTCCAGGTTCACCTGGTACTTTTCCTGCCTGAGTCAGCCCTTTCTCAAAGGCACTGATTCCATTTGGGGGAGATGATACTTAGAGACCAAGATCTTGATGGCAAATAATCAACATTTGTGTTTACAATTTTCTGTATTGTTTCTAGAGATTTTATATTCCAAAGACCAGTTTTTTGAGTTTTGGATCTTGTTCATGATGCTAATTTTCCACAGGTGTTTGGCACTTTGGGCCTCTTTGCTCATGTTACTTAGTTAATCTCTGCTCGCCTCAGTTCATGTTCCTCAGATTCCTTTTTTTTCTTTTCTTTTTTTAAAAATCAGGGAGTGAGAGGATAATAGCTGTTTGAGCAAATTCTATAATTAATCCTTCCGCTCTTCTTGCCTACTCAAGAGGATCTAGGCTTTCCCTCACTCCATTTATTTACTTCTTCATGCACCCTACCACCCCGAAGAGTTTTGTCCTTGTCAAACCAGGTTTGGGGGAGCTTCTTGATGGAGGAGGGTGTGGAGTGGTGCTCAGAAATTTTTGATGTTTTAATATAAACATGGGATATCAGAGCAGCTTCAGGAGAGGAGAGCTTTAGGAAACATTGTTTATGAACGATGTACCCCCTTTATGGTGTTTCTGAAATAAAAGATAAGGAGTTAATTTGACATTATGTTGTACTTTATAGAGGTTTCTCTGGATTGACTCCCTTGGCTCTTGATTTCAGTAAGGTTACAAGCATTGTCATTGTGTGGGAGCTTCCTGCCTTCAGAGGGTCAGCAGCTGCCCCAACTTGGGGCTTTGGGTTGAACTGCAAGGCTCTACTGGAGGACAAAGGACACTGCTGCCAGCTGCTCACTGCAGGCCAGGATATTAGGACTGACAGCCTGCTTCCTGGACCGCCCCTTCACTGACGCCCTCAAGTGTTTGATGGACTGAGTTGTAGTTTGGGGCCCTCCTGAAAATCACTCTTAATTTCTGCAGTACTCTCAAATGTTTGGGGTTATGATTTCCTATTGCTGCTTTATTTTTTCTACTTCCTACTTTTTAGGAATTACTAAAACTTACTGATCTGCTTATGGTACCCATTCTTGTTTTACAATGATTATTTTGAATTTTTTTCCATCCAGTTGGGGGAGATATGATACCACTGTACACTCAGTAGCCATCTTGTTCAGCATGCTACAAGTGAAGGGTGTTTTAACATTGACCTGGGGGTAACAGGGCATCCACTTGAGGGCAGTGAAAAAGTCTCTACCCAGAGGTATTAGAGGCTTTAGTGGAGATAAGAAATCTGTCAAGTAAACTTCAGAATTCATGCTGATCTGGAGTCCTGATTATAGAAGTGTTAAAACAGAAGATTTGCACTTAAACTTGATATTAAGATTTGGTGAAATTTACACGGGAAGCACCCTGTCTAAAAGAACCATTGCTTCTCTAGTTATCCCAGAAACTTTGCTGGAGTGACTCATCTGTGTTGCTGGCAGAGCTCACCAGTTAGAAATACATATAACCTTCCTCTGCAAGAGCACTGGCCTTATGAGGGTTGCAGGACAGGGGCCCTTTATAGAGATCAATTCACTTCACTCTGCTTATTAAGTGTAGTACGTGCCAAGTGAAAACCTTAAATGGTAAGACTGCATTACTTTAATGTTTCCACTTAGCTCTCAGTACAGCCTCACCAATAAAAGCCATACTGAGCAGAAAGAAGACACATTGTGGTCTTTGTAGCAGCAAGAGCAACCTAGTACTGCCCTTCCAGTCTCTGGTCAGGAGAGGCCCACATGCATCATGCCTTGGGGGCAGGATTGGACTTGGCAACTAAGAGCCGGGTAAGAGACCCTGGCCAGAGGGAACGGCAGGTAGGTGAGAGTCAAGCAAGAGCTGTTAGACTGACTATCTCATACTGTAGAGAAAGATGATTTAGCCCAAAGTCAAACCATCAGTGGCAGAGTGGCCTAGCATACTGTCCTTTTAACACTGATGTTGCAACATGTTGAGCACACCAACCTTAGTGGTACATAAATTCTGAGGGACAGTCTGAATTAATATCCCTAGAAAAAATGAGAAGGGCTGGGACCTAGTTAACCTTGACAACCAATTCCTGTCCTTTTTCATTACCCAGCCTGATCTGATTTTCTTATGAAGAATATTTTCAACAAATACTGAACACCTACTACAAAAATAAAACATTTTTTGACAACTAGATGAGTGCCCTCTCAAGCCTGTTTGCTCTAGGACCTGTAATTTTGTGAAAACCATATATTGGTATTGTAGGAGTAATTGCAACACTAAGCTGTGCTAATTCAATTATAATGTCAGTACCTACTCTGGAGGCCTCTGTGTTTTATGTAGAATTAACTGAAATTTTGAAGTAAAATATGGCCTAGGAGAATAAAGGTCACATTTATCACAAATAGTTTAATTCTGCCCCACATTTCTACCTACTTTACCAAGTCTTTTGCTCTTTATAAGTAAACCAGGCAAAGATTTGAAGGACATTGTTTTATTCCAGAGATGATGAAGTTGAAGGAGATTTTTACAGTCTTCTTCCAGTTCCTCCCTCAACTCCCTTCCTGGTAGAGATGCTAATACGAATTAGGGTGGTGAAGACAGTGGATGAAGTAAAAAGGGGAAAGTTATGTACGTTTTAGTTCGTGTCTGGCATGTCTTGGCCTTTATCTTGTATGAGGCAAGGAGAGAAAGAAATGAAGTTGAAGTTATAGATAAATTCAAGGAAGGACTGAGACTAAGGAAAAGATGCCAGTTGCATTGCCCTTGGTTAACTCAGCCAGGCCTTTGTGTTCATTTCTGACTGAGACCAGTTTGGTTTTCTCCTGCTGCCCTGTAGTGATTGGAGAGTGGTTTCCAGTATTATCCAAAATGTCACCTCTATTTTAAACAAATTCCTTCTGGGAAAGAATTATTTTCTAGCATAAGATTAGGGATATGAGGAGGTGGGAGAAAGGTTTAGTGTTGTACAGAAGTTGTCAACCACAGGAGGAACAAAATACCAAAGAGGCTGGAGAATACAGGGAGGTAAAGAGCTCAAGTCCAAGCTGTGCTGCCTCAGAAGGCACCCGAACCAAGCTTCACACTCACTGGTCCAGAGAGGAGAATCCAGCCCTCACTGCTAAGAAATACCCAAACCCAGTGCATCTAGAGGGAGGCCCATTGTCTTCGCAGGTTTCCAGGGAATACCTAAACCAACTTGGATCGTTTTCAGACCAACCCTGGTCAGAGCCCCAGGCCACAGAGAGCTGGGCAAGTCCATGTCTGGTCAGCTGTGTCCCATGTTCAGGTCTTGAACACCAGGAACCCCCCAAATGCAGTGCCCGATGGGCTTCTCTTCATTACCGATCCCTGGGTTAACTCAAACCACACTCTGTCATCCTTTTGCAGCTCCGCCATAGCAAAGGTAGTTGCTGTGCTTCCACTGCTATGCTCCTCAGTGGTCCTGACAAGGGTCTGATGGTGACCTCCAAATACCAGCTGCCCAGTGCCTGGCCCTGGGCCAAATTCAATGCTCACTGCAAACAGGTAGACCCCACGCTCAGGGGCTCGGAAATAGCCGTCTTCAGGGAAGTAGCTGCTGCCGATGTTGATGTAAGGGGTGTTGAACTTCACTGTCTGCAGAGTGGCCGTCCCTTCTGAACAGCCGGCGTAGAAGGCCACGGCAATCCCTGGGACACAGGAGGAAAGTGCTCAGTGACTCAGCCCCTTGGATGGGAAATGAAACTCAGACCTGCCTTCCTCCCCTTATTAACATAAATAGATCTCGGTTGCTAGATAACCTAGATATTCCCAATAGCAATTCATCTCAGAGAGTGGGAGCTAACTGGCCAATTCTTCGTATTTCACTAGCTGAGAGAAAAATACAGGTCTGTTGTCTCTACTGGTGCACATTTGTAAAAAGCACCTTCTGGTTTGATCCTTTTCCTTCCAACACCTTTGAGACATAAGGAACCCTAAGTGAGAGAACTTTGTCTTGAGTGCTTAACGGGTCCAAGGCTTGTCGATGGCAGCCTGAGACAGGAATTCTGGTCTCGGACTTCCATATTACTGCCACCTGCTAGGGATCTTGAGATACCCAAGGGAAGGAGAGAAAATATACCTACCTATTCTCAAGGTAAATGTACTAACACTGGTGAGATAACTAAGGAACAATGAAGAGTGGTTCCTACCAGATGTTTGGCACAGGGCCTTGTAGAGAGAAGGAAAGAGTAGGTGGTACCAGGGGAGTAAAGCCTATTTAAGCTGGTCATCTGAATGTTTTCAAAATGTTGCACAGAGTACTGGCTGCTCCACATGACACTAACAAATTATCAAACAGAGCTGTCCTTGGAGCTCCTGATTTCTAGTGCTCTTCCCACTTGAAGAAGCACATTAGCCCTCCTTAGGGGGTTAAGACAGAGGATACAGGCATGGAGCCAGAGAAATCCCTTTGTGTACACGGTGAAGGTACAGTGCTGAAAGGAGCCAGTTGAGCTGCTTGTCCAGGATGCCCCTGGCCAGGGCCAGGAGATGGGATGGGAGGGTGAGACCCACTGGGCTTCCAGCCATGACGTTGGTCTTGGTATTGATGATGTCATGCTCCTTGGGTGTTCCCTCAACACACCTTTGTACTCTTTTCTCTCCCTCCTTCCCTCCCTCCCCACCTCTCCCCATTTCTCAGGGGTTGAAACCAAGGCCTAAAGGAAAAACAAATTTGCATAGCTGTTAGTTACTTAGGACCTAGAATTAGAGCCTCAGCTCATTGACTCCTGGTCCAGCAATAGCTTTGTGATGACAAAATTTTGCTTTTCTATAGTTCTGGAAGATTCCTGAGGGAATTTAGAATAGCTTTCCCATTTGTGAAAGATGGTGGCACATCAGACCCACTACTGGCTCTGCAGTTCCCCCAGCACCCAGGAGAGGGAGCACTTGCCCAGCCTAAGAAAGGCCGGCTGAGAACGCCCTCTGTCGGTGTTTTGTCCCACTGCATGAGGTCCAGCCAGCTTGCCTTTGGAGCTTCCCAGGGAGCCTCCACCAGCCGGTGGGCCAGTGTGCCCTCAGAAGGAAGAAGAGGTATGCTTTCTGACTTGCTAACAGGCAAACTGAGAGTGGGCTTCCCTGCAGGGTACAAATTCAAGTCCTGTGACTTTCCTGCAAGATAAATAAGGAGTTTTTCATTTTAAGGAAAAAATTTAAATGATTCCTAAACCAACAGGCAATTGAAGCCTTGCACCACTTACAAGTGGAATAGAAATGTAGTATAGAAATGTTAGTGTAGGTGGACATAGCCTCAACCCTGACAATGCTGGGAAAACATTGGCTGGTTCCTATTAAATACCTGTGCCAGGTATTTGGCAAATGTACCTGTTTGGCTTCATAACAATTCTTTGATGTAGATGTGATACTCCCATTTTACAGAGGAAGAAACTGAGGCTGTTGATGTTAGATTCTGTGCTCTGTCCACTGCCCCCAGGGAGACCCAGGTCTCTGAGGCCATAATGGATGGTCAGTGGGAGCTGGCTTGGGGTAGAACCTTCAGCAAGGCCTCAGACAGACCTTACAGGGGACCTAGCACAGGGCAGAAAGATGGGCCAACTATTAGCAGAATGAGCTCCTTCCATGTGGCAAGTGACACTAGCCCCACTCACACCCTGGTTAAAGACACATGGGGGGGTGAAGTGGGATGGGTGAAGAGCTGAGTTTGAGGTATGGCGTGGAAGAAAAGGAGGCACTCCCTTCCCTGCTCTGTAGTCAGAGTGGCAGGCGGCCAGGCCTGTGTACATGAGCCTTAAATGTTTACATGGAGGGCCCTCTGCCTTCTCACCAAAGCCTGGTTCTTATGACTTCTACCTTCTTATACTCCACTGAGCTTAAAATGTAATCCCTGCCCCATTCCCACCACCCGCCCCACCCCGCAACCTGTATAGAAGATGGGTTAAGGACAAGAAAGCCCTGAGTAGTCATGACTATCAACCTGTTCTGTCACCCCCCCCCCCTTCTGAGTCAAGACGAGCTGCTTGCAGACAGCCTGTCCTCATAGACTAGCCAAGTCTCCCTGTGCCCAGGAGCTTACCTGCCTTGCGGAGGTCTGCTCCCAGGGCATTGACCAAAGGTTCCACTTGCTTCTTGTTCCTCTTCTGGGAAGCTTCCAGACCTTTTTGCTGCTTCTTCCCTTTCCTGCCCAGTATAGCCTGCAATTTCCCCAGATCTAGGCTGACATTGGCTGCCACAAGCCCCTGGAAGTTCCCAAAGAGGGCGTGAAAAAGCTGCTGATGGCGCTCCAGGCCTCGCTGGGTGGTGGAGAGCACTCTGTGGAGGCTCTCCAGGGAGCTGTTGACGGTGGCGGCCCAGGAGGCCTCACAGCACTGCCCCAGCCTCTCGATGCCAGGGCTCAGGCGCTGGAGTTCTGGTGCCAGTCCCGCGGGTTTGGTCCCACCAGCCTTCTCTGGCGCCACCTCGTGGCTGGGGTCCAGGAGCTCTGGACCATACCCGCCACCCACTGCCGCCTGTTCCAGGGCCGACACCCTGGCAGCCAGCGCAGCCCAGCCAAGTGCCTGCTCATGCAGCCCACTGGCTGCATCGTGCAGGCCGGTGCGGATCTCCTCATAGCGCAGGGGCAGCGGGCCAGGCGCCTCCTCAGACATTGTCACCTCCTCCCCGAAGAGTGCAGTCAGCACGGCCTCATGCCTGAGCGCATCCTCCATCAGGGCCGCAAAAGAGCTGTGCAGCTGGCGGACCTCAAGCCAAAGCTCGCTCTCGGCAGCCTTCAGCGTGCCCACCTCGCTGCTCAGCGCCTGAAGCTGGGTCCGGATCCGTGCTCGGTCAGCACGAGCCTGCTGGTCCTCTGCCTGGAGTTCAGCCGCCGCCCGCAACATGGCTGCCACCGTGTGGTTTAGGGCCTGCAGGTAAGAGTTGTCCCGCTGGGGCTTCTGGTCCAGGCTCACCTGGGTGTCCTGCAGGGTGTACCTAGTGTTCCTATTGTCCTCCTGGACAAGGTCCAGGCCAGAAGAGAGCTTCTGGCAGTTGCAGTCATTGATGTACTTAATGAGGTCAGTGTGGCCACCCTGCAGGTGCTGGAGAGTGAGGTTGAGCTCCAGGAGCTGCCGGTCAGTCTCCACCTTGTTCTCCTCCATGATAAGTGACTTCTCTATCAACATCACTCGCAGCTCACGCAGCGCCTGGTAGTTCACCCGCAGCTTCTCCATCTGCTGTTCCACCTTGCTGATCTGATCGAAGGTCTCATCAGATTCGGAATACAGCTCCCTGATCTCTTCCACGTGCCGGGCAAGGGTTGCCTTCATGTCTGCCAGGATTCTCTGTAACTCTTCTTCCCTGTGGCTGGTGGCCAAGTGCAGTGCTGAGAGGTTCCTCTGTAGCTGGCCCAATCTGGCCTGCAGGCTCTCTAGCTCCGGCCTTGCCCCAGCCCCTGCAGCTGCTGCCACCAAGCTGCCATTGGACCCCAGGTGCTCCTGGGCCTTAAGGAGCCTCTTCAACTTGGTATCCACATTGGCCTGGACCTCAGAAAGGGAGTGATGCAGGGAAAGGTTCTGGGTGTTCAGGCGGTCCTCCACGGCCTGCTGCAGCTGGCCCACTCTCTGGGCATTCTCCTGGACCTTGGTCTCAAATTTGGCACCAAGCTCCTGGAAGTTAGCCCTTGGCACAGTGCTGTCTTGGACCATCTTGATTGCCTGTTGGTTGGCCTCAACATCAAGAGATAGGTTTCTTATGGCTTCAGAGAGGCTGTGCAGGCTTTGGTTAAAGCTACTCCAAATGGGGCCGAACTGCAGCAGTTGCTCCAACGATCTGCCAGGAAACTCTGCAACAGGTGTACATTTTAACACAAGTCCTGCTGGAGCAGATACCCACCCCAGGTTGGGGCTAGAGGGAGGGCCTCTGGAGTTTGGGCCTTCCTGCTTCCCATCCCACTCATGCTGTTGGATGTAATCTTACTCTTCCTAAGCCCCTACAGCCTGCCACTTACCAAGATCTGCCTGATTTGCCTTGGTCATTTCAGCTGTGATGTTGCTTATGTGATGAATGTCATTCTGGAGATCTCTCAGCAGGTGTTCCTGTGGCACCATGATGTTGCTGGTCTCTGCAACTTGGTGGCCTGAAGACACATGAAAGATAAGTATGAAGGGTCAGCTCCCACGCCTGGGCAAATAATAGGGTACAGAGATTTTGGGATTGAGAGCAGAAGTGTATGCTGATGTCCTCTGAGCAGCGGCTTAGAAACTGTTAGCCCCAAAAGGGCAAATACATGGTAAGTGAGCCCTCACCTTGCCACCCACACCCACAGGAGACATGACTAATTGTGGCACATTTTCACCCTCAGCCACATGTACATGGCCCTTTATTCTAGACAGCCCTTGTCAATAGATAGGCGTTCACCACATGGTGAAGCTCATTCACCATCCCAACCTTGGCCTAGTCTTGAAAGGCCCAACAAAAGTGGTCTTTGGGGGGTTCTCCTATGCTATCTCAAGAACAGGGACAGCATGACTTCTTGTCCCTGGTTGAGGTACTGGGTGTTGGAAGGTTTATTCCAGGCCATGGGAACCTGTACTGTTCAGCGGGGAAGGGAGGTGCCAGACGAAGTTGTCCTTCCTAGAAAATGGGGTCAAGGAAAAGAGTGCATGCTCTTTGCCAGCAGGCAGGCACTGGGGGCCCTGTGAACCTGGCCTCCTAGTTGTGGGATAGGGTGATGCAGGGCCACAGAGGGGTTTCTACTGATATGGGGGACAAAATTTCTGAAATGGCACTGCCTTATCAGAGGAGAGAGGGCCTGGGCATATGGATTTTTTCTGCCTGCCTGCCCCTCCTGCACCTTCCAGGATATCCAGCATACCAGGTTCAAAGCCAACTGGTCCATCCCAATGCTCCTGGAAGCCATCACCTGGATCTGCAGGCTCAGGAATTGCAGCAGGATCTGCAGAGAGGAGGCATCAGATTCTGACCCCAAGAGGTTAAAGGAGCTGCATGACTCTGGGGTCAGAGGTTGAGGTAGTAGGGGATCACAGGGAGCCCTACCATGGTGCTGGCAGTCGGAGCCAGCAAAGCCTGGGCAGCACCTCCAGGCCACGGAGGCCAGCACCTTCTGCTTGACCTGGTACACCGGCTTGTGGGCCATACGGTACCTGGAAGACGAGAACCAGCTCAGCAACTCCAGGGTGAGCCAGTGCAGGAACTGGACCAGTGGCCTACCCCTACCTGCTCCCACTCACATGACTTTCTGGCAGTCCAAAGCTCCTTGTGGACATGGCTGCTGTGAGTGAATGAGGAATTTCTCCACTTTGCAAGCAGCTATGAAGGTGACCAGCCTGGACTTCTGGTAGGGGCACCAGTGACTAGAAAAATCAAACCAGAGGAGAAGGCTGTTGAGTCATGCCCAGGCACCCAGCAACCCTTCCTGGAGGTCAACAGGAACTGCCAGTGCAGAGCGCCCTACCCCCACCTCCCTGCTCTACCCAATGCCAGGGATTCTGGAATCCTTTAGCCTGAGAAGGGAGTGCTGTGCATTATTCATCCCTCAGCTCCAGAGCAAGAGCTCCACAAACCCTGCAAAGGCACCTGTTCCATCATCTTTCAGGGATCCTCCCCAGGGCCAGCACAGAGAGGCTGAAGAACCCCCCAAAGACATATAGCACCATTATCCAAAGTACCAGGAAGAACTGTTTCCTGGTGCCAGGAAGGCAGCATGGTGCCACTGGGCCTGAAGAGCCTTGGATTTGAACTTCACATGTTCTGGTTGTGAGACTTTGAACAAGGCATTTAGAGAGTATCCATTCTCTGTCTATCCAATGGAGACTGTAATACCCTCCTCTAAGTGAGCGGATGAGTATCCAGTGCCTGGCTCCTGACAAGTGCCCAATGAACACTGCAGCACTGCCTGGGAGCCTCCCCTATTACCACTTATATCTTTCCTCACCAGAGACCTGGCCACAGGAAGGGCATTTGCTCCCTAGTCATGCCCCATTGTGGCCATTATGAAATAGACTTGCAAACAGTTATAGGGGAAAGCAGCTGAGCCAAGCAGTCCCTATTCTTGGAAAGGCCACCCATGCTGAGGTTGTACAGGATGGGTTTGGGGGTGTGCTCAGCATCCCGAATACCAGGAGGCAGCCTCCTTGAGTGCCTTTCAGGTCCAAGAGTGGGGAGATGACCACTGCTGATAGAGTCCAAGTTCACTGACCTGGTGGCAGACTTGATGAACTCAATAGAAGGCCCTTCCTCCACAGTCAGCTCCCAGAGGAGAGCTTTCCATAGTTACAGGTGACAACCTCCCTGGCTCCATTCAGCTCAGCACCTCTTGGGTACCAGGTGCTGGGCTCAAGCTCAGCAGCATTCAGTGTTGATATGGAAGTACAGACCTTCCCATCAGGGTCCCAAGGGAGAATAGGCAATCTCAGATCATGTGACAGGTGCTATAACCTGGGGAGTCTTTCAGGAGGTAATAATTGGGCTGTGTCTTTCACAGAGAAGTGAAGTGAAGCACCAGGAGCTGTGACAGAAGTAGGTGGCTCCACAGAGGTACAGAGGTTTGGGGTGGGAAACGGACCACTTAGGAGAGGATGCACAGGTAAAAAGCCGGACTGTGGGGTCTGGAGTGTCAGCTAATGTGCAGAACTATGTCTGGAAGGCATAGGACATCATGGAGGGATTTAAGCAGGGAAATGACATGAAAGAGCCACCCTCGCTCCTTCATGGGTGCAGAAGGAACAGGAGGGGGCAGGATGTAAGTGGTTTATAAGGATTCTAGTTCAGAGATGGTGTCTGCTTGCACTGGATGGTGGTGGTAAATATAGAGAGAAATGGCCACATTTGTGAGATATTAGGAAGCAATGTTTAGGGACCTTGGAGATGGAGTGGCTATTGGGTCTGGGCCTTTATTCTCTGGAACTGATCTCTGTCCTGAGGCCCTTTAGCATTATCACACAGGGATGCTGCTAGGGAGGGAGGTGAAGGATTAAGGTAGATTGAGTGTCCATGTCTATTTTCTGTGCAGAGACCTCCACCACCTCCCCCCCGCCCCCCGCGCAGCCTACTTTCCCATTCAGTTCCAGAAGCCTGGCAGCCAGCCTTTACTTTCCTTATGCATCAGGGTGAATAAGCTTGGCAGGGAAATGAACCTGCTCAAGAGGAAAGACCCATCCAGAGCAACCTATAACAAAGCAGATCAGAAAGCCCCATCTGTACACCCAGCTTCCAATTATCTGCTCAGTCTCTGTACTCTTAAGTGCGCAGACATCAAAGGCTGATCCTTGAGAATAATCTCTTTTACAAAAGAGGGAGGTGAAAATAAGCAAAGCAAAAAAAAATCAACTTGGAGCCCTGGCTGGTGTGGCTCAGTGGACTGGGTGCCGGCCTGCAAATCAAGGGGTCGCTGGTTCGATTCCCGGTTGGGGCACATACCTGGTTGTGGGCATGCAGGAGGCAACCACACATTGATGTTTCTGTCCCTTTCTCCCTCCCATCCCCTCTCCCTGAAAATAAATAAATAAACTCTTTTTTAAAAAGAATCAACTTGGAGAAATCCAAGACCCTGCAAAGAGAAGACAATTCCCCAATATTTGCATTCATATTGCTAGATTGATAATACTGCTTATCAAATCCAATAAACAAGAAAAGGAAGCTATTAAAATTGGGGAGAACCAAAAAACCCTTGGGAATTAAAAAGATAACAGTAGAAATGCAAGAGAAATGTAACAAAAATGTTAGAGAGTAAATTTAAACAAATTTCCCTAAAAGAAGAGCAAAGAGAGAGATAGAAAGTAAAAGGAAAAGATTTTTAAAAACTCCAGAGTACCAATATTGGAAATCCAACATCCAAACAATAGGAGTTCCAGGAAGAGAGAACAAAGAGAACAGAAGGAGGAAATCATCTATTAAAAAAATATACAGGTATAGGGACTTGGGTCAAGATGGCAGCATAGGTAAACATGGCTCACCTCCTTGTACAACCACATCAAAATTACAATTAAATTACAGAACAACCATTATCCAGATCTGCCAGAAATCAAGCTGAATGGAAGACCTACAACTACAAAATTAAAGAAGAACCACATTGAGACTAGTAGAAGGGGCAGAGAGACAGAACAGGCTGGCCCCACACTCATGTGTGGTGGTAAAAATCAGGAGGGGTATCTCAGAAGCAAGGGGTCCTAGCCCAACACCAAGCCATCCAGCTCAGGGTTCCAGTGCCAGGAAGAAAAGTCCCCATGACTTCTGCCTGTAAAAACCAGAGGGGACTGAGGCTGTAGAAGACAGAAACTGCTGGTGCCACAGGCAGTTCCTCTTAAAGGGTCCATGCATGAACTTACTCAGACTTTCTCTCTGATCTCCAGCACCAAGGCAGCAGCTTAAAAGCCAACAGAGGCATACAGGGAGGAAATGAAGTGTCTGGAATCCTGGCAAGAGCTGGGGGATAGCTTTCTCCCAGACATAAGTGATGGCAGTGACCATTATTCTTTACTGAGCCTTCCCCCCAGAGAGCCAGCAGGTGGTACCATATCTGGGACTATGTCAAGTTGGCTCACACTGTTTGCTCCACACTGGTTATTCCCTGATGCTTCACCCCACCCAATTACAAGAGGAGGGTGTACAAAGCCCACACAGGGCATGCACCTTGCATACCCAGCTTGAGCGACAGAAGAGGCTGTGCCACTGGATCCTATAGAATACCTACTACATTAGGCCACTCTACCATGCCAGGGAATCATAGCAGCTCTATCTAATACATAGAAACAAACAGAGAGGCTACCAAAATGTGGAAACAAAGAAACATAGCCCAAAAGAAAGAACAAAACTCCAGAAAAAGAACCAAACAGAATGGAAACAAACAATCTACTAGATGCATAGTTCAAAACACTGGTTATAAAGATGGTCAGTGAACTTAGGGAAAGAGCAGATGAACTCAGAGACAACTTCAACAGCATAAATAGGATATGGAAACCATAAAACAGAACCAGTCAGAAATGAAGGATACACTAACTGAAATGAAGAACAATTTATAGGGAATCAATAGTAGAGGGAATGAAGGCAAGAATATAGGGAAACAAACAAAAAATACTCAATCAGAACAGCAAGAAGAAACAGAATACAAAAAAATGGTGATAGTGTAAGGGGTCTGTGGGACAACTTCAAGCATATCAACATTCACATCATGGGGATGGTGGAAGGAGAAGAGAGAGAACAAGAAATTGAAAATCTACTTGAAAAAACAGTGACAGAAACTTTCCCTAACTTGGTGAAGGAGATAGACATACAAGTTCAGGAAGCATAGAGTCCCAAACAAGATGAACCCAAATAAGTCCATGCCAAGACACATCATAATCAAAATGCTAAAGGTTAAAGACAAAGAATGTTAAAAGTGGCAAGAGAAAAGGTAGTTACCTACAAGGGAGCTCTTATAAGACTGTCAGCTGATTTCTCAACAGAAACTTTGCAGGCTAGAAAGGATTGGCAAGAAAAATTCAAAATGAGGAAAAGCAAGGACCTAAACCAAGATTACTCTACCCAGTAAAGCTATCATTTAGAATTGAAGGACAGATAAAGAGCTTTTCAGACAAGAAAAAGTTAAAGGAGTTCATCACCACCAAACTGGTATTATATGAAGTGTTAAAGGTCTTCTTTAAGAAGAAGCATATCAAAAATATGAACAATAAAATGGCAATAAGTACATATCTATCAACAATGAATATTAAAAAAAAATAAACAAGCAGAGAAGAAACTGAATCACAGATACAGAGAACATTTTGATAGTTGCCAGATGGGAGGAGTACAGGGGGATGGTGAAAGAGGTGAGGGAATTAAGAAGTACAAATTTGTTGCTACAGAATAGTCATGGGGATGTAAAGTTCAGCACAGGGAATATGGTAGCCAAAGAAGATATATGCATGAACCATGGACATGAACCATGGACATGAAGGAAGCGATCCCTAGGGATCGCCTTAGGGAGTGTAGAGGGTCTGTGTGGAGGGGGCCAAAGGAGAAAAAATTGGGACAACTGTAGTAGCATAAACAATAAAATATAATTTAAATAAAATTAAATGAATAAATAAAAGTGAAATATATATTTTATTTTTACATTTATATATTTAATATATTTATATATTCTGAAATATATATACATATATTTGGGGGGATTTCAGATTCAAAGAGCCACCAACAATACAATAAAAATAAACTCACATCAAAGCACATCATGACACTTTAGTACTCTGGGAATGGAAATGAGCTTACACTTTCCAGAGAGAAAAGCCAAGACACACCGACACAGTAATGCTGGAAACTGGAACACAGTGGAGAATTGCCTTTAAAATACTGAAGGAAAATTATTTCCAATATAGGATTTAATACCCTTCCTAACTGTCAGTCAAGGTAAGGAGATCAAAATAAAGACATTTTCAACATGCCACATTTCAAAATATTTTCCTACCCAGCACTCCTCATCATGGAGGTACTACAGCAGTGGTTCTCAATCTTGCCACATCAAAATCATCAGGTGGCATGCTAAAAATAAGAGCCTCTGGGCCCCACCCAAGGCCAGTTAAATGAGATTCTCTGGGGTTGGGGACTGGGCATCAGTATTTTAAAGCTGTTTAGGTCATTCTAAGGCACTGCCCAAGACTAAGTATCACTTTTCCAGAAGTGTTCCACCAAAACAAGAAAGAGGGAAAATCCAAAATGGCAGCTCTGAGTCCACAGGTCTAAGAGTCCACGGGTCCAAGAGTCCAAGAGTCTACCAACTCCAAGAGTTGGTAGAGGTTACACTCATCTCTTCCCAGGATCAAACCAGCATTAAAAATAAATTATAGATTAACCTGAATAACCAACTAAAGGGTAGCTAAATAGAGCTCTTATACCCAAGGATTGACAAAGGAAGTCACACTGAGACTGGTAGGAAGGGCGAGATGTGAAAAAGTCTGGCCCTTCACCCACATGTGGCAATTGAGAATCTCAGCTGCAAAGTTGCCCCCTGAAGAATGAGGCATTTCAACTCCAGACCAGGCTCTTCAGCCTGAAGCACCAGAGCCAGGAAGAGGGGCCAGCATAACAGCAGCAATTCCATCTGCCAGGGAGAGACTGGAGTCTGCTAGAAACTCATATGTCCTCTTAAGGAGCTAGCACACAAAATCTCATTTGTGGTCACTTACTCTAGGTTCTGGCAGAGGAAAGGTGGCTCAGAGTGAACTGGAGTCATACAGGGGAGACTGGGTTATATGGCTTTGGTGAGAGGGTTGCCAAGGTCCCTGTACAGAGTTGCTCTCCCACAGGCTCTATCTTTCCTGGGTTGAGTACTCCCCTCCATATGGCACCAGCCTGGGGAATGCACTAGCCCCCACTCTCCTCATTTCCTGTGGCCCTGCCCTGCCAAGCTTGCAACTCACAGGGAGTCTCCTGGCTGCAACCAACCTGGCTCCATGGTACAGACATTTTTGGAGGGCTCCTGAGAGGGTCCAAGCAGACTCAGAGGGTATCAAAACACACAGACAGAGACTGACTTGTGTGACTATAGTGCAAGGGTCATTTTTCTCTCACATGCTGACTGGAGCCATTGTTCCTGTGCATAGGCTTCCCTCCACATGGCCAAATCTTGGTCTGTTTCAGCCTGATGAACTCTGCTTGCCTCACCCTGAGGACTCCCTGAATCCTCACCCCACCACAAAGGTCTGCAGACCCCAGGTGGGTGGTAGCTGGTCTTGGTGTACACTAGGACTTTTACTGAGTGGCCTAGAACCCAGCATTGGCACTGAATTTGAATCTATATCATCCTGGTGAACACCACTCACTCCTACCTGGTGACGCCCCTCACACAAATGGTTGTATTACCAGAGGCTCTTTCAGTGACTGAGCCTAACAGGCTGCCAGCAGGTGGAGGTGGGTCTCTGGGTGCCTTGAGCCTTCTGTTGACTTGCCTCTAGGCTTGGTGGTGGTGGAAGCTGGCCTTGGTATGCAACTTGGCCACTCCCATTCATACCTAGGCCCAGCAAAGGCACCCACAACCTGTATCATGTTATAGCTGCAAACAGGTATCCCAGGAATGGTCACAGGCAATATCTGATATTGACCTGTACTGGAGTCTCTCCTAATGGCCACAGAACCAACATACCCAGTGGCAGGCTTCAGACCACATCAGAGCACTAGCCATTTAGCTCCACAAGTGCCACATACAAAAGGAGATCTCGGCAGGCACCAGATCCTGCTGGAGCAAATTCCAGTTCATGGTAGCATATTCATCATAGGGGTTAATACTCACAGTCTGCAAGCCTGAGGGTCAACCCCACCCATGGGTTGCTAACAGTAATCAAGACTTAACTACAACAGGAGAGTTTATGTAACTCACACAAGAAATATACTTGGAGTACCCAGCTCAGGTGATCAGGGAGCATGTACCACTGAACCCCACAAGAAACCTACTACATAAAACCAAGATACCAAGATTGGAAGGCAAAATAGATCTACCTAATACACAGAAACAAATACATAGAGGCAGAAAAAATGGTGAGACAGACACATCAGAAATGAAAGGAGAGATCCTTAAAAAAGAACTAATTGAAATGGAAGTAAGCAATCTACTAGATACACAGCTTCAAAAGAATGGTTATAAGGAAGGATGCTCAAAAAACTTAGGGGAAGAATGGATGAATTCAGTGAGAACTTTGACAAGGAGTAAGCATGAAAAAGGACATAGAGACCATTAAAAAGAACCAGTAAGAAATTGTGAACCCAGTATCTGAGACGAAGAACACGCTAAAGGGAATCAGCAGCACATTAGATAAGCGGAGGACTTCAGCAGAGGACTGAACCACTGATTTAGAAGACAAGGTAGCAGAAAACCAAATCAGAGCAGCAAAAAGAAAAAAGAATTTTTAAAAATAAAGTTAGTTTAACGGACCTCTGGGACATCAAGTATAACAACATTTGCATCATAGGGGTACCAGAAGGAGAATACAGAGAAAGGGATTGAGGTCTATTTGAATAAATAGTGCATGAAAACTTCCCTAACCTGGTGAAGGGAAAAGACACACAAGTCCATGAAGTGCAGAGATCCTCAAACAAGATAAACCCAAAGAGACCCACACCAAGAAACATCATCATTAAATACCAAAGGTTAAACACAAAGAGAGAATCTTAAAAGCAGCAAAAGAAAAGCAGTTATACACAAGGGAGCTCCCATAAGACTGTCAGAGAATTTCTCAATGGAAACTTTGCAAGCCAGGAGGAACTGTCATGAAATATCCAAAGTGATAGAAAGCAAGGACCTATAACTAAAAATGACTCTATTGAGCCCTGACTGGTGTGGCTCAGCTGGTTGGGCATTGCTCCACAAGGCAAAGGGTCACCATTTCAACTCCTGGTCAGGTCACATGCCTGGGTTGTGAACCTGGTGCCTGGCTGGGGTGTGTGCAGGAGGCAACCAATCAATGTTTCTCTCCTTCTCTTTCTCCTTCCCTTCTTCTCTAAAATGAATGAATGAATGAATGAATAAGTAAACTCTTTAAAGAAATAAAAATTACTCTATCCACAAGGCTACCACTTAAAATTTAAGGAAAGCCCTGTCTGGTATGGCTCAGTGCATTGAGCGTTGGCTTGCAAACCAAAGGATCGCTGGTTCGATTCCCAGTCAGGGCACATGCCTGGGGTTGCAGGCCAGGTCCCCAGTAGGGGATGCTCAAAAGGCAACCATACAGTGATGTTTCTATTCCTCTCTTTCTCCCCTCTTCCTCTCTCTAAAAATAAAATAAATAAAATCCTTTAAAAAATAAAAACAAAATAAAATTTAAGAAAAAATAAGGAGTTTCTCAGACAAGAAAAAACCAAAGGAGTTCAATACCACCAAACCAGTATTACAAGAAATGTTAAAGGGACTTCTTTTAGAAGACGAAAGAAAAAATTACAAAGAATGATTATAAAGAATAAAATGGCACCCTAGCTGGTGTGGCTCAGTGGATTGAGTGCTAGCCTGCAAATCAAAGGGTCACTGGTTCAATTCCCAGTCAGGGCTCATGCCTGAGTTGTGGGCCAGGTCCCCAGTAGTGGGTGCTCAAGAGTTAATCACACACTGTTGCTCCTCTCTTTCTCCTTCCTTTTCCCTATCTCTAAAAATAAATAAATAAAATCTCTTAAAAAAGAATAAAATGGCAATAAACACATACCTATTGATAGTCACTTTAAATGTATATGAATTAAATGCTTCAATCAAAAGACATAGGGTAAATGAATGACAGGAGAACAACACCTATATATATGCTGCCTACAAGAAAGCAACCTCAGAATAAAAAAGATAGACACAGACTAAAAGTAAAGGGATATGAAAAAAAAAAAAGCTGGAGTAGCAATGCCTGTATCAAGCAAAATAGACTTTAAAACAAAGGCTATAATAAGAGACAAAGAAGAACATTACATAATAAAAGGATAAATGCAACAAGAGGATATAACCCCTGTAAATATTTATGCACTCAACATAGGGATACCTAACTATGTACAGCAAATCTCGATTGCCATAAAGGGAGAGAGAGACAGTAATACAGTCATAGTAGGGGATTTTAACACCCCTTTGTCATCAATGGATAGAATTTTCAGACAGAAAATCAACAGGGAAACAGTAACCTTAAATGACACACTAGAACAGGTAGATTTGATATTTTCAATGCATTTCACCCCAAACCATCAGAACATACATTCTTTTCCAGTGCACATGGAATATTTTAAAAAGATTGAAATCATATCAGTCATCTTCTCTGATGACAATCATATGAAACTAGAAATCAATTACAAGAAAAAAATGGGAAAAAAACCCACATGGAACTAAATAACATGTTTCTAAACAATGAACAGGTTAACAATGAGATGAAAGAATAAATCAAAAGACACCTCGATGCAAATAAAACTGAAAATATATCAACTCAAAATTTATGGGACACAGCAAAAGCAGTCTTAAGATTCATAACAATATAGTCTTACCTAAAAAAAAAAAAAACAAGAAAAATACAAATAAACAATCTAAACTTATACCTAAAAGAATGATAAAAGGAACAATAAAGCCCAAAGTGAGTAGGAAGAAGGAAATAATGAGTGGAAATAAATAAAATAGAATCTAAAAAACAATACAGAAGAACAATGAAACCAAGTGATGGTTCTTTGGAAAGACAAATATGGTTGATAAACCTCCAACCAGACTCATCAAGAAAAAAAGAGAGGACCCAAATAAATAAATCAGAAAATAAAGAATAGCAGTAAAATCTGACACCACAGAAAATCAAAGAATTATAAGAAAATTTAATGTACAACTACATGCTAACAAATTAGACAATGTAAGAAATGGATCATTTCCTAGAAACAGTCTTCCAAAATTGAATCAAGAAGAAACAGAAACCCTGGTTACTGTGGCTCAGTTGGTTGGATGATCATCTTTTGGTCATGGGTTCGATTCCTGGTCAGGGCACATATCCAGATTATGGTCCCCAGTCAGGATGTATATGAGAAGGCAACCAATCAATGTTTCTCTCTCACATCGATGTTTCTATCTCTCTCTCTGTCTGTCTCTCTCTCTCCCCCTTCCTCTCTCTCTAAAAGCAATGAAAACAAAATGTCCTTGTGTGAGGATTAAAAAAACCCTTTTTTTAAAGAAAGAGAAAATTTGAACAGACCAGTTACAACTAACAGAATCGAAGATGTAATAAAAAGACTCCCAACAAATGAAAGATCTGGACTGAGGGCTTCACTGGTGAATTTTCCCAAACATTCAAAGAATTAGCAAAGCAATCACACAAAAAGGAGAAATAAAAGGATTCTGAATTGGAAAAGAAGAAGTAAAACTGTTATTATTATTTGCAGATAACATGATAATATATATGAGAACCCAAAAGATTATACCAAAAAATTACTAGAACTGATAAATAAATTCAATAAAGTTGCAGGATACAAAATTAATATTCAGAAATCAGTTTCATTTTTATACACCAATAATGAACTATCAGAAAGTGAAACTAAGAAAACAATCCTATTTACAGTTGCATCAAAAAATAAATAAAAGACTCTGGCCAGGTAGCTCAGTTGATTAGAACATTATCCCAATACACAAGGTTGTGAGTTCAATCTCTGGTCAGGGCACATACAAGAATCAACCAATGAATGCATAAGTAAGTGGAACAACAAATCCATGTCTATCTCCCTAAAATCAATCAATAAAAAATAAATAAAAATAAAATACCCAGGAATAAATTTAACTAAGGAGATAAAAAAACCTGTACTTGGAAAATTATAAGACATTGAAGAAAAAAATCGAATAAGATACTAATAAATGGAAGCATATACCATGCTCATGGATAAGAAGAATTAACATTATTAATTGTCCATAACACCCAAAGCAACCTATAGATTCAACACAATTCCTATCAAAATACTAATAATGTTTTTTATAGAACTAGCACAAATAATCTAAAAATTTCTATGGAACAACAAAAGACCCCAAATAGCCAGAGCAATTTTGAAAAGAAGAATAAAGTTGGAGGTATGATGCTACCTGGTATCAAACTATATTACAAGGCTATAGTAATCAAAACAGTATTGTACTGGCATTAAAACAGTTGCATAGATCAATGGAACTGAACAGAGAGCCCACAAGTAAACCTACACCTAAATTAATTTATAACAATGGAGGCAAGAACATACAATGGGATAAAGACTGTCTATTGAATAAATGGTTTGGGGAAAACTGGACCATCTCCTTAGACTATATATAAGAATAAACGAAAGCCCTGGCTGGTGTGGCTCAGTGGATTGAGTGCTGGCCTGCAAACCAGCAGTTTGGATGATTGAATCATCTCTGGATGATTCCCAGTAGGGGTACATGCCTGGGTTGCAGGCCAGGTCCCCAGTAGGGGGCACTCAAGAGGCAACATACATTGATGTTTCTCTCCCTCTCTCCTTCCCTTGCCCTCTCTCTAAAAATAAATAAATATATTATTTTTAAATCAAAAAAGAATAAACTCAAAATGAATTAATTATTATTTAAGTGTAAGTCTCAATACCATAAAGCTCTTAGAAGTAAACATAAGTGGTAAAATCTCTGAAATATCTCCTGGCAATATTTTTTAAGTATATTTTCTCAGATGAGGTAAATGGAAGAAAAAATAAACAATAGAGCAATATCAAACTAAAAAGTTTTTGCACGGCAAAGAAAACCATCAACAAAACGAAAAGACAAATCGGCTTGCTGAATCTGAATGGTAGAAGGTATTTGTCAATAATACATGAAATAAAGGGTTAATATCCAAAATTCATAAAGAATCCATACAACTCAACACCAAAAATATATATACAATTAAAAACTGGGCAGAGGACCTGAATAGGCACTTCTCCAATGAGGACATACATAGACATATGAAAAGATGTTCAACATCACTAATCATCTGAAAAAAATCCAAATTAAAACCACAAGAAGATATCACTTCACACCTGTCAGAATGACTATCATCAATAAACTAACAAACAGACTTCTGGCCAAGATGGAGGCATAGGCAGACACACTTTGCCTCCTCACACAGCCAAACGAAGGACAACAACAAATTTAAAAACAAAACATAACCAAACTGCCAGAAAATCAAACTGTATGGAAGTCCGACAACCAAGGAGTTAAAGAAGAAACGTTCATCCAGACTGATATGAGGGGCAGAGATGGGCAGCCAGGGCAAAGAAGACCCATGGCAATGCAGCAGCTGGAGGACCAGGGCAGGCCAGGTGGTGCCTGGCATACTGGGTGGTTCCACATTTGTGTTCGGATAAACCAGGAGGAACAATGGGGGAGCAGGACAGACCACGCCAACCACAGTTTCAGTGTGGGGAAAAAAGTCTCAAAACCTCTGACTGAAAACACCTGTGGGAACTGTGGTGGTGGGAGAAACTCCCAGTCTCACAGGAGATTCTTTTGGACAGAGCCAAAGGGTCCTAGAAAGTACACAAACCCACCCACCCAGGAATCAGCACCAGAAGGACCAAATTTGCTTGTGGGTAGCAAAGGAAGTGACTGAATCCCAGCCGAGAGCTGAGCAGGTGGCATTGTTCCCTCTTGGACACCTTCCCCACATACAGCACCACAGTGCAGCATGGTGGGTTGCCCCACCTTGGCGAATACCTAAGGCTTCACCCCTTAGTACATAATAGCTGCACTGAGACAATAAAAGTATGGCCCAAATGAAAGAACAGATCAAAATTCCAGAAAAAGAGCTAAGCAATGATGAGATAGCCAACCTATCAGATGCACAATTCAAAACACTGGTAATCAGGATGCTTACAGAAATGGTTGAGGATGGTCACAAAATAGAGGAAGAAGAGAAGGCTATGAAAAGTGAAATAAAGGAAAACATACAAGCAACCAACAGTAAAGGGAAGGAAACTGGGACTCAGATCAACAGTTTGAAGCAGAAGGAAGAAATAAATATTCAACCACAACAGAATGAAGAAACAAGAATTAAAAAAAATATATGAGGAGAGGCTTTGCAACCTCCAGGACATCTTTAAATGTTCCAAGATCTGAATCATAGGGGTGCCAGAAGGAGAAGGGGAAGAGCAAGAAATCGAAAACTTATTTGAACAAATAATGAAGGAAAACTTCCCTAATCTGGCAAAGGAAATAGACTTCCAGGAAGTCCAGGAAGCTGAGAGAGTCCCATCTTTTTTGTTGGACCCAAGGAGGAACATACCAACGCACATCATAATTACATTATCCAAATTAAAGATAAGGAGAGAATCTTAAAAGCAGCAAGAGAGAAGGAGAGAGTTACCTACACAGGAGTTCCCATAAGGCTGTCTGCTGATTTCTCAAAAGAGACCTTACAGGCAAGAAGGGGCTGGAAAGAAGTATTTGAAGTCATGAAAGGCAAGGACCTACATCCAAGATTACTCTACTCAGCAAAGCTTTCATTTAGAATGGAATGGCAGATAAAGTGCTTCTCAGATAAGGTCAAGTTGAAGGAGTTCATCATCACCATGCCCTTATTATATGAAATGTTAAAAGGACTTATCTAAGAAAAAGAAGAAGATCAAAAATACAAACAGTAAAATGACAACAAACTCACAACTATCAACAACCAAACCTAAAAAAACAAAAACAAACTAAGCAAACAACTAGAACAGGAACAGATTCACAGAAATAGAGATCACATGGAGGGTTATCAGCGGGGATGGGGAGGGGGCAGAGTGGGGGAAAATGTACAGAGGATAAGAATCATAAATGGTAGGCACAAAATAGACAGGGGGAGGTTAAGAATAGTATAGGAAATGGAGAAGCCAAAGAATTTATATGTATAACCCATGGACATGAACTAAGGTGAGGGGAATGCTGGTGGGAGGAGGGTAAAGGGTCGAAAGGAATAAAGGGGATAAAAAACCTGACAACTGTAATAGCATAATCAATAAAAGATATTAAATTTTACAAAAATAAAAAATAAATTAAGAAACAAGTTTTGTAAGAATGTGGAGAAAAGGGAATCCTCAGGTACTGTTGGTGGAGAATCAGATTGGTGCAGCACCATGAAAACAGTATGGAGGGTTCCCAGAAAACCGAAAATGGAATTGCCTTATGATCCAGCAATTTCACTTCTGGATATATATCCAAAGAAACCCAAGACTCTAATTGATAAGAATATATGCACCCCTATGTTCATTGCAGCATTATTTACAACAGTCAAGCAATGGAAGCAACCCAAGTGCCTTCCCATCTATATGCAAGTGAATAAAAAAGTGGTGGTATACATATATGAATGACTTGCCATAAAAAAAAAATAAAATCTTACCCTTTGCAACCGCAGCAGTGGACCTAGATGGTATTATCCTAAATGAAATAAGTAAGTCAGAGAAAGCAATAGCATGTGATTTCACTTATATTTGGAATCTAAAGAACAAAATCAATAAACAAACAAAATTGAAACAGAATCATAGATACAGAGAATAGACTGATGGTTGCCAGAGGCCCTGGGTGAAAAAGGTGAAGGGATTAAGTACAAATTGGTAGTTAAAAAATAGTCATGGGGATGTGACGTACAGCATACAGAATATAGTCAATAACATTGTAATACTATGTATGGTACTAGAAATATTGGGGGAACACTCTGTAAAGTATATGCCGCTATGCCGTATACCTGAAACTAGTACAAAATAATATTGAATGTAAATTGTAATTTAAAACAAAATTTAAAAATTGTAATTTAATCTTAGGACTCAATTTTGCCAAATATTATTTGTTTAAAAAGCTGGATTGTGATAACCATTCAGAAAATCTTGCTGATTTGTTACTAGATAGGAACTACCATTTGGAAAATAAATATAGGAAGCTACAAACAAAACAAACTGTGAGAGAACTCGGAGAAAGAGGAAAACACCAAATTAAAAAACAGGAGTTCCAGCAAGGAGTCCCCAGGGAGATGCTGCAGGGAGAGCCCAGGACAGTGATCGGCAGTGGGTAAGGGCCCAGTCCAGACTGGAACACAGCTGTAGCTTCAATGGAGGTGGCTCCCAGAAAACACAGGCAGTGATTGAACAGCAACATGGATTAAAGGTGAGTTCAAATGCCAGCTACAGGCTGAGAGTTTGGAATGTGAAAAAGACAGCAAACTAAGCAAAAGAAAAAAAGACTATTGTTTCCTCTAGGGAAAACCAAAGGTGCGGGGCCTGGTGGGGGTGGGTGGGTTGGTGAGCGGGGAATGATTCATAGCTTTTTTCAAGTCTCAACTCTGAGTAGCATATGTAGTTATATGAATGTAAACACTCAAAATGACAATATGGCAAAGTGGTAACTAGGAAGTGTGTGTCTATGCGTGTGCACTCATTCACATGTGCACACATGTTGGGTTGAGCTATGGAGTAGAAATTGGAGCTGAATCATAGATAATGCTACTGCCTGAGAAGTAGCCATATAAGCATGCTAGATATACAGAGGCAAGTGCCAAAAGAACCACCTAAAGGGTAGGAAGTCACTGCCTTTGGGGACTAGAGGGGCCTGGGGCTTCTGATTGTCTCAGCAAACTTTGTAGGTTTGATTCTATCCCAAAGGGTCAGCAAAACTTTTCTGTAAAGGGGCAGAGACTAAATATTTCATAGAAGATGGACTGTATCTTTTGTGGGAAACAGTGCAAAAATGAAAATAAGAGTCAATAGAGATTAAACCAAGTGTGGGGCTCTTCTGAGTGTCAAGTCCTGTGTAGACTGCTTAAGTCACATGTCCATGAAGCTGGCCCTGATTTGAAGCAGAAAATGTTTATTCAACATTGAAACAGTGGACTGTAAAAGTGCTGGTTGCAGAGCCTGCACAGACTGTTCCAAGGACCAGAAACTCAGCCCCCACCCTGGGCCCCATGGACATTCCTGGAACATAGGCTCGGTCCTGGAGAAACTCTTTATCTGAACAGGTGGTTTTTAGCTGGGAAAAGGGGACTTCCCCCATGTGTATTTTGCAACTTCTGGAGACATTTATGGTTGTGGCAGCTGGGAGGGTGGGAATGCTAATGGCATCTAGTGGGTGGAGACCGAGGGCGATGCTCAACACCTTCCAATGCACACAGCACAGCCCTGCACCACCACAACAGAGTCAGCTAGTCCCAAATGTCAATAGGTTCAAGGTTGAGAAATACTTACTTAAAACAAAGTTCACTCTTTGCACATCCTCTGAACTGTTTCAGAGGGTCCAGGAAGCCTGAGTCCTGGGCATGCTGGGTTGAGTCCAGCCTGCCACGGAGTGACCGGGACTTTTCACCTAGAACTCCTGAACTGGAAGTGTTGGCGCCCACCCTTCCTGCCAGGAACTTTCACTCCTGGCCTGCCCAAATCTCAGGCTCCAGCAGTGCCATTCTCCCTGCCACACTCCCCCTCCCTTGGCAACCTCATCCCCTTGGCACAGTACAGGCTTCTGGCCCAGAAGCCCTGGGAACATTCCTGACCTTTGCTTTGGTTTCCTCCAGCTCTTGGCAGCTTCTTGCTGGTCCTCTGAGTCCCAACCCCCCACCCCTGCCTTCCCTCCAAGCCCAGCTCCCTGAGGTACCCCATTGTTCTCACTGCCTGCTGGTTTCAGGCCTGTGCCCTCTTTGCACCCTCCTCTCCCAGTGGTCTACTGAGAGGCAGGCACCAATCGAGAAATGAGTGCAGGGGTCCTTCAGCCATGTTTAGGCCTGCCCTGAGCCTCCAACTCAGCCCTGACCTGATGCCCAGTTTCAGGCGAGAGGTGGCTGACCCCCTTAGAGCTTATAATGGGAGCTGGGTGGTCTGGGCTCTCCTCTCCTCTGCCTCCCTATTCTCTGGTTGGTATTTGAGCAAGGCACACCTACCCATCCTCCACTAGTTCTGGAAAGGTGGAGAAAATTCCCACTTCCATCCCCTCCTTGGGAGCACAGGGCAAGGCCATAGGGAAGGCAGAGAGCCTCTCACAGGGAAAGGGCTGGTAGAATCTTCTGAATTATTGATGTGCTGCTGCCACTGACCCCTGGGACACTTAAGTGCCTCTAAAAGCAGCCAGTAAAACCGACTTCCAGCTGCCCCTGAAGTCTTCCTAGGGAAGAAGGTTGTGTTCTCTGCATCCTTGCTCTCAAAGGCCCTGAAAACAGCCAGGAATGTGACTACTGCAGGGGTGAATTTTGCAGGCCTTTGTTCCTGATCTAGAAATGGGCCTTGGCAGAGGAGCCTGAGACCCACTCAACATCCAGCCCAGAGCCAGTCTTCTCTGAGCATGACGCTGGCCAGTGGGGCTCTTCCCTGTTTGTGCCCAGGGCCCTGTGCCTCAGACAGCAGAAATGGGTACAGGAGATGCAACCACAGGCCTGGGCTCCATCCTGGTCCTGTATGACCCCAAGTGATATGCATGACTCCTCTGGGTCCAGCTGCAAAAATCACAAATGCCACTTGAGCACGGGTAAGGAGAAGTTGATACTGGGGGCTGAGGCCAGGCCGAATGCTGGAAGTAGCATCTTCTACACTCCCACCCATCTTGGGAGAGATAGGACAGAGGTCGCCTGGGATTTGCAGCCCAGCAGATGTGATCACAGCCCTGACCTGTCTTTAAAGAGCTATGTGACCCTAGGCGGCAAGCACCACCTACCCCAAGCCTCACAATATGTAAAGTGGAAAGAATAGTGGTGACTGCAGTGCTGTCACAACAGTATGGACATGGGGCACCTTGTCTGGGGCTCAGCTTTTCCCCCTACAGACTCAGTCCTTCCTCTGAGGAGGTCACATCCTGAACTGCTACTCTCCCTACCCCCAGCAAAGCCAGGGAACACAAAAGAGCCTCTTCTCACAAGGAGTCCAATACCCCTGTTGCAGCTCGCTGGTCCCTGTCTTTTGGGGACCGAGGAAGCACTCAATCACATCCCTCCTCCACCCCAGAACCTGGCTTTGGGTCCCAGGCTGTTCTGTTTGTGGGCAAAAAAGGGGTCACATACTAAACTTGACAAGCTCTGGGGAGTCCTGCATGCCTCACAAGCTCAGAGGCAGGAAGTAACCACACAGGATGGTCTGAACATATAAATTCCTAACTAGAATCATGTCCTGGTGTGTATTCACATCCCAGGCCTGTAGCTTCCCTGACAAACGTCAATCTTAAGACAACTTTGGAACAACAGAGTCATCTTTTTCCAGACCCCTCGAGGGCCAATCGCCAACCCCAGAGCACGAGGTCACAGAGTCCCTCATTGTTATCTTATTCCCCCAAATATCATCTCTGTGTGCTGTAGATGTTCATTGTTAACTATCCTGTACCCACTAATGTAAAAGACTATGTGTCTCTCCATTTACTCTTTATCCAATCCCAGAGATTTCCCTTTGCTTTCTCCCACCCCCTTAATCTACCTCCAATGAATATCATGTAACTCCTTAATCTCATTTTTCAATTCTATTTTCTTCTTTTATTTATTGATTTTTAAAGATTTTATTGATTTCTAGAGTGGTAAAGAGGAAGAAAGGGAGAGAAACATTGATCGGTTGCTTCTGTCATGCTCCCAACCAGGGACCTGGCCTGCAACCCAAGCATGTGCCCTGACTGGGAATCGAACCAGCCACCTTTCAGTTTGTGGAACAATGCCCAACCTACTGAGCAACACCAGTCAAGGCTATTAATTGATTTAGAGAGAGAGAGAGAGAGAGAGAGAGAGAGAGAGAGATTGATTTGTTGTTCCACTTACTTATGCATTCGTTGGTTGATTCTTGTATGTGCCCTGACCAGAATCAAATCTGAAACCTTGACACATGGGGACAATGCTCTAACCAACTGAACTGCTCAGCCAGGGCCTCCTTGTTTGATTCTAATGTATAAGACAAGCTGCAAAATTGCCGTTCTTCAGAGCATCTTTTCAGTCCATTGAGGTTTTGCTTCCTGGCTACTGTCATCACTTTGGCTCAAATAAACTCATGAAAAATCTCTACCAGTTTGGAGATTTGTTCAACCTTCTCCTTGAAAAGTGTCTCATTTGGGTCTGTGATCAGGGCTTGGTATGGCCCCAAACTGGTGTGAAGGGCAAATGCAGGGCAGGTGGCCTGGCTCTGGCAGCCAGGGGTGGTGGGTCCACCAGGCCTGTGGCTGATGGTGTCAGTGCCCCTGCTTGAGTGCAGAATGCCTATTTGACCTCCTCTTCCCCTGTTGCAGGAGGGAAGCTGGAGCAGTGTTTCTTCTGCCTCTTCCTCCACAGGAGCATGGGAAGCAATAAGCCTGAGGAAGCTATGCAGCATTTCCTTCCTTTCTCACCAGCCCCTCTGGAGATCTTGACAACCTGGGCTTGGCTGGTGGGAACTGAAGCTTCTGGGTTAAGGGAAGGAGACCCAGCAGGCCTGTTGGGACCGCTAGGAGCCCGCTGGGACTAGGGCTGACATGCTGGCCTGGGAATTCCTGGGCCAAGGTACACTTGTGTGCACCATCACATGCCCTGCACACACCAGGGCCACCCAGACAATGGCTGAGTGACCCCCACAGGGCAGCCCATGGCAGTCCAGAGGCCCACCATCACTGCTCTAAGAGAATGCAAACCGTCCCACAGCCCAGAGGTTGGGGAGAAAGAGAAGCATCTCCTACTTCCTTCCCATCCAGTTGGGCCCCTCATCCTCCCTTGCACTGAAGGGAGCAGGAGGTCCAGAGACAGGGGCATGGAGTGAATGGCTTTGAGGAGGAAAAGTTTGGTCCTGAAATCAGAGCCAGGTGGCTGGGTTCCCCACAGAGAGTGCCCTGTGCCTCCCAGCCCTGAGCAGAACTGGGGCAAGACAGGAATGGGGCCTCTCTAGTCCACCGTAGGGCTACTCCTCCCCACATGACCATCCTTCTCTCACTTAGGGTCAGTGCTCACTTGCTTACACTTACCCTCTGCCCCTCCCTAGTCAAATCTGCTATCAGAAAAGTGTCCAACAAACACATTTACCTCGAAAAGTCAGGGCTGTGTAAGCCAATGCAATGGTGAATCTCTGACAGCCAGATGGGAGACTGTGTAGGCATGAGATGGTCCTTCTTACCCTCCAAATCCATACAGATGCTCTCAATCAAGTTGGAGTGGCAGGGCGGGGGGCTGGGGTGGGGCACGAAGTGGTCATTGAGTGGGAGAGTAAGCACATCTGAGGCCAGAGCTGCCTTTGAGTACTCCAGGGGTCAGAGCATGAACTCTGGAGTCAGACTCAGATCCTGGTTTATGTTCTCCTTAGCTGTGTGACCTTGGACCAGCTACTTAGCCTCTCTGAGCCTCAGACTCTTTCTCTGCAATGGGGGTGTTAGGAGGCTTAACTGAGATAACATTGGCAAGGTGGCTGACCAGTAAATAGCACATGCTGTGGGCTGTGGGGTACCCTGAGGAGGGACTCATGGACCCGGTACCTTATCAGCAGGAGGATCCCTGGCCCTGGACAAACAAAATGCTGGAAAATAGCGTCCTGGTCCAGTGGCAAAACCACTACACTGATTCCCAGAGGGGCACTGAAGCACAGCTGACTGGACACCAAACTGCCTTTTTGTTCTGTGGTAGAGTAGGGCACCCTTTCTGATCACTACTTGCTCTGAGAGCTAGGCTAAGGAATAACAACAGTCCCCTGGGTACTCAGATCAAAATCCTGTCCCCCGTAGTATCTGTTCTTTGTGACTCACGGGCCAGCCACACCTTGCTCATCTTTCAGAATTGACTTACTTCCAAGAACAGGAGCCACTTCCAGGTCAGCTGGAAACTTCTGGAACCATAGCTCCTTTGCACCCTGTGCAGGTTGGTTGATGGCAAGGAGTGCTCCTGCTTTGCCCAAACCCCAGGCTCATTTCCTGCCACAGGTCTGACAGGGAATTTCCTGTGGTACCCAGGAACTCATTCAGCCTCACAACTGCCCAGCCTATAGATAACATTAGCCCATTTCACAGATGAGTAACTGAGATCCAGAGAACCCCAACTCTGGCTAAGCTGGGACTCAGATCCTGCCCCATGGCCTCCCCTATTGCTCAGGCCCCTCCTTACCGTCTGATGGGGTCCCTGTCGATGTCCTCAGCCTCTGCCCTCCAGACCCCAGGCTGCCTGGGGCTGTGTGGATTAGGGAACGTGGTACTGGGGGCCTGGGCCCAGGCCCGTGCCCCCAGCAGCCCCCAGCCTAGGGCCCCCGCAAGGCTGAGCAGCAGTGTCAGGATCATCTTGGCAGTGGTCAGGCTCAGCTTCTGCCAGTGATTCCAGAACTGCTTCAAGTGAGGTCTCAGAAGAAAAAGAAAGCTGGGGACAACAAAGAGAGGAAGTGGCCTAGGCCGCCCAACCGCCCAACCGGTGCTTCTGGTCCAGCCCCCACCACACACACACACACATACACTCCCCACCCCCCACAGTGGCAGCTAACAACTCAGCCCATTCCTGTGCCCTGAGAGCACTTGGGTCACGGACCCTGGGAATTTGGGAGGCCCAAGGAAGTAGCTCCACTGAATACGTCCTCATGAGAGTGAGAAGAGCACAAAGGTCGAGGTGGGGCTGTAAGAAGCAGTTAGTGAGTTGTAGGGAATCTGGTCCAAATCCATGCTGGTGGCCCGGAAGTGGGAGGCACTTCATTCCTGCTTGGCATCTGTCACTGCTGGGCTATGGGAGCCAGCAGGTGGGGAGAGTCTCAGAAGTGGAAAGGAACTGTCTGAGGGCCACACAGTGTATCATCAGAGGACATGGCGTGAGGAAGCCTCTGGGGGCCTGTTTTAGCTCCTGCACTTCACCTCGCCACAGCCTCAGGATGGGGTCTCCACAGTGAGTGACTGGGCAGCCTAGGCTGGCATGGGAGGTTGGCCACTTTTGCCTGACAGGCCTGTGCAGCCCTGACCCCTACCCTACCTGGATTCTGGTAGCAAAGGCTCCTCCCCTCATGCCCTAGATGTCCACAGACACAGCAGCCCCAGGTCTGAGAGCACCTGGCCAGGGCCCCTCCTGTGGGTGGGTAAGGAAGTAAATGAATGAGAGGCAGTGATGGATGGGATGTTTCCAGACCTCTGTAGCCCCTCTGGGGAAGGCAGGGGGCAGGAAGGGAGAGTTAAGCCAGCAGAAGCCCAGGGGATCTGGACCCTGCTGCCAGCCTCACACCTCCCCCCCACCTCCCTCCCTCCCTCCCTCCCTCCCTCTCATCCCCACCCCCCAGACTGGCTGGGCTTCAGCAGGCCAGCCGCTGCATCATCAATATTTCATTGGCACGTCAATAAGAGGCAGCAGCGGGGACAGCGGCTGCAGCAGCACTCCTGCCAGCACCAGCCACAGCTTGCAAGGACAGTTGGGCTCCTGTTCCTACCACCACCATGGATGTCTTCAAGAAGGGCTTCTCCATTGCCAAGGAGGGTGTGGTGGGCGCTGTGGAGAAGACCAAGCAGGGGGTGACAGAAGCTGCTGAGAAGACCAAGGAGGGTGTTATGTATGTGGGTGAGTTTGGGCGGAGTAGAGCGGAGCAGCTTGGTGGCCGGAGCCTGGGATGGCCAGTTACTTTGGGTCTGACCTTATCTCCCAGCCCCAGAGTGACATTTTGGGAGGGGATGAGGACCTGGCTGTTGAATCGGGGTCTCTGGGCACACACCACCCTTCTGCATACACCAATGCCTATTTGGACCTCCTCAGGGCCCCAGGAGTCTCTAGGACAGGACAGTAAGAAGGGTGCTTGGCTCTGAGACACACCTGTTTGTGTACATGCAAATGCTTGCATAAGTTTGCCCTGCTCCCCCATCACCCACAGGCTCCTTGACTCAGATAAGAAGCCACACTGAGCCTGGAGACCCTGCAGGCAGGTGAGCTGGCAGGTACTCAGCAACCAGGCCACAGGTCTCCACCCTACTCAGAGGGAAGAGGTGGGACTGGGAAGATGAGACCCAGACTCATTGTCCTGTCCAACCCTACCCGCCCCCACCCCAGCTCCCTCAGAAGAGGAGGCAAAGCTGATGACTCAGCTCTCCTCAGCAGCACTGTCGCTGAAGCTTCCGAGGCCCAGGCCACGCCCAGGCCATGCCCCAGCAAGGTCCAGACCCCACCTCTCATCCCTCTATCCTGTCCTGTTCACTTCCTATCTGCCCTCTTCCTCAATGTGGCAGGCAGCAGCCTTTGAAGGGACTCCTGGTCTCCAGACACCATCCTCACTCACTGCTGACCTCACAGCTTGTCCAGTTGTTTTGTTGCCCTGACAACTCCCCTCCCAGGGAGTTGGGTCTGGGCTGATACCTACATTTTCTCCCTAGGAGCCAAGACCAAGGATGGTGTTGTGCAGAGTGTGACCTCAGGTGAGGAGCCCCAAGACCAAGGGATGTATGGGTTGGGACCTCCGGGGACTTCTGCACCCTGATACTAAAGACCCAAGCTCAGGATCCTCCTTACTTCCCAACTGGGGTCCCAAGCTGTACTTGTACCCAGACCCATCAGAACCTGAGGCTAGACCAAGGGTTGGCCTCATAATCATCAGAGCTGCCCTGGTGCCAGAAAGGAGGCAGCCTAGATTCTCTGTTAGAGCCAGAGGTTTGCATGCCCTGGGGAAGGGATGCTGAGGCCTGACTTGGGTAGGCCAGGTCTGGGTAGGGAGGGGTCAGGGCCAAGGCCAGACAGTCTTCCCACAGTGGCTGAGAAGACTAAGGAGCAGGCCAATGCCGTGAGTGAGGCAGTGGTCAGCAGTGTCAACACAGTGGCCGCCAAGACCGTGGAGGAGGCAGAGAATATTGCGATCATCTCAGGAGTGGCGTCCAAGGTAAGACCTGCTCCCTAGCCCTGATTCTCAGACCAGTCCCATCTTTTCCCCTGGGCCCATACTCAGAGAAAAAGGGTGGGACTAGGGAGATGAGACCCAGACTCAGTGTCCTGTCCAACGCCAACAGAGAGGGCAGCAGAGGAAGAGGCATTATCTTCCCATTGACACACAAGAAAATGGAGACTTAGGGGCTGCCCACGATCTGTGTTTGGTGTTTCCACACCCACTCATGGAGAATCCTCACAGCCACCCTGTGAGGGAGGTAGTTTAAGGGCCAACAGGAAAGTGAGTCTCAAAGCCACACCCTATTGCTCAGCACTTAGAATATACCATGTTTGACTAGTGAAAGCAGGGTCCTGTGGCCCCATGTGGTGACAGCCAGCAACCTAGGAAGTGGACACTTGGGAGTCACCACAGCCCAGTGACCAGCCTCTCCCCAGCTGCCTGGTGGGCAGCTGCCTCTTCCCAGGAGGATCTGGGAAGCTGCACCCCACAGTGATAGTAAACTGAGACTCTGACCCTGCCCTCCTCCTCAGCCTTTGTAACCATGTGTTCAGTGTGCACCTGAGTGTGCAAGTGTGTGTGTGCACATGTGTGTGCCCATGTGCTGCCCGGCAGTAGAGAGCACAGGAGGAGCAATGGGGTACTCCCAGGAGGTAAAGGCTGGTGGAGTGAAGCATCCCAGCACCCAGCACAGAGGAGGCTCTGCTTGAAGCATTTTACATTTATTAACTCATTTAATTGGCACAGAACTCTTGAGACAGGGTGTGGAAATGAGGCCCAGAGAGATTGAATATTGTACCCATGGTCTCATGGCTAGTCTATGTGAGCCTGCAAGTCTCAGGGCAGTTGGGCTCCAAGCCTGTGTTCTGAAGATAGTCACTGTATGAGTGCAAGTTCGCAGTGGGAGCAGGATCCACACTTGGGCAGGAGGCATTCCCATTTCAGACGGGCTGTCTCCAGCTGTGTCTGAGGCCATCCTCTAGAAAGCTCCCCTACCTGGTACAGGTTGCCCAGGGCACCCAGCACACAGAGTCCCTGCTCTAGGTGTGGGTGAGTGGCAGGGGAGAGGCAACCCTGCCCTTGGCTCTGGGAGTAGCACCTAAGTGTCTCTTTCCAAGACCAGCACAGGGTCTCCATGTCCTTGGAGAAGTAGCTGCTCCCTCTCCTAGTTCCCAGCTCTTACTGCTTTTTAACCTTGGAGGCTGGCTACTCAAACTCTTCGGACCTCCACTTCCTCATTTTCTAAATGGGAAGGAGGTAAGAGCACTGGGCTGTGTGATGATGCAGGGAAATGGCTCCCGTGAAGCAGTTAGGACTGGCTCGTAGTGAGCACCCATGAAAGGCAGGTGACTATATCATCATTATCATTATCATCATCATCATCAGTGCCTCTGGGCAGGACCCATATATGCTCCAGGACATGCCAGGCCCCTCCCTCCCATACTCCCACCAAAAGAGACCCTGGGGTAGGGCCAGGCTGCTTAGACACTCTTTTCTGACCTTGGAAGAGGGGTAGTAAGACCTTGGAGCCACCGCAGGCCCCAGTGTAGAAGTGGCCACCCCAGGCCAGGTGAGAATTGCCATCCAGTGAACCAGGGAAGGACGCAGCATTGCTTAGCTGTCTGATTGCTTGTGCCACTGGACTCGTGTGTCTACTTTGGGGCAGCAAGACTAAGCAGATTGTCACCCGCCCTTTACCTGGAGGGGCTGCCCCAACTCTAGCTGGCATAGTTTGGTGCCTTTATGCCCCAGTCCACTAAGGGGCAGAATGGCCCTCTGGTAGCACAGAGGTGACAGACCCTCCAGAGGTAGGGGCTGATCACCCAGTCTGGCCCTGCCCACCAATTGTCACACAACCACTTCTAGGCAAGCCTCCATCTCAAGCAAGTGTCCCACTGGATGTAGGAGGGTAGAAGACAGGAAGTGGAAGAGGATAGTATAACCCCTGCTGGCCCTAACCAGATAGCCTGAACCTAGAGCCATCCCATTCAGGAGATGGGGAGAAAGAAAGAGGGAGGCATTCATGCTCCTGGGGATGGGGTGGGCCCACAGCAAGCCAGACCTTGATCCCTACAAGCCCTACTGCTTTGAGCTCTCAGACCTCAAGCTAGATACCTGGCTTCCCTGGCCTGAGGGTCTTGGTATGATTATATGTCCCTTCTCCTAGGGCTTTTTGGGGACTCAGGAGGACAAGGGTGTGTGATCAAATGATTCAGGGATACCGATAGTGGGATCAAGCCTAGGACTTCAGGAGCCACTGCCCACATGCCCCTGCCCCACCCCACTGGGTTTCCTCATTGAGGCTGCACAGAAATTCAGCATCAGCTTGCCGAGGTAAAGCCTGGCTCCAAGATATTTATTTGGTCCCCCAGAAGGCCTCGGCACCATCAGTCAGAGCCCTCACTGTGGGCTCTTAGATGATTGTCACTCCTACAGTCAGTCTGGCCCTCACACCTCGCTCACCTTGGCCTATCATGTACAACAAGGTGATGAGGGCCTTGGCTCATCTTTGAGGCCAAGGAAGATGAGGCCACGATTGTGGAGTAGCTGGGGGCTCTGTGCCCCCATGTGGTCCCACATTCCCTTTGCTCCCCACAGGAGGAGCTGAAGCATCCTGCCCCACAACAGGAGGACGAGGCAGCCAAAGTGGAAGAGGAAGCGGCTGAGGAGGTATGAGCTGGGCTACCAAGTGACTCCAGGGTTCTGGGCAAGCCTCCCACTACAGAAGGTTTCAGACAGGGACCCCATCCCTCACAGACTTGCCATTTCCCTCCTGGGGTACCAGAGCCCTCAGGAGAGACTCTTGATCTAATGCAGCCCCCTGAACCTAAGTGTGAGGTTTCCTCATGACTGACCCTCCCAGGGCAGAGGGCTATTGATGACTCCTGTTCTCGCCCCACTCAGGCTGGCCACTAAGGGATGGGGGCCCAGAGCTGTGTGTGAAAGTTACTCTCTCTACTAGGCCAAGAGTGTGGGAGACTAGAGGGCTGAAAATCCTCTGCAGAGGCCCAGAGGACCACCCCTATGCCTTGGGGCCCATCCCCTCCTGGCACTGGAGTGCCCAATCCTGGAGTGACCTTCGGGGTTGCCCATGCTTCCCCACACCTTCATCTAGCCACCCCAAGCTTGTCTTCTCATGCTGCCACAACTTCCCTCGTCCTCCCAGCCTCTAGTACTTCTGACCCCATAGATGCTGCTGTGAATTTTTCTTTTTAATGATTTCAAATAAAATTCAAGTACCATGCTTCCTCTGTATGCTGCCTCATTCATGAAGAAACCCCCTGTACCCTCCTGGGAACAGAGGCTGGGCCAGCCTGTTGACCTGGGGCCAGGTACCCGACAAAGACTGGGGAAATGCCAGGTACCCTGGGCATTTCTGGAACCTGCTAAGAGCAGGTTCTACCTTTAGGGAACTCCTCCCACCCCCAACTCATCCATCATTGCCAGCTCAAGAGAATGGAGGATGTGGCCCTGCTTTGGGCTGCCAGAACAACCTCCAGGACAGGCTGTACTCAGGAGCACGAGACCAAATGCCTCCAGGTTTGAGCTTTAGCTCACCCTCTGGGGATGAGCCCATGACTGTGGAAGGTGAGTGGGGGTCTCCTGGGCCATCCTGCCATGTGTTTTTGGCTCCAGTACCCTTCGGAGAAAGGGACACCTAACACCCCTCCCTGGAGTAGATGGTAACTTTCAAAGATGTGAAGTCTAAATCCATAGCCAGGAGTCTTCCAACCACCTCCTCAAAGAGAAGGACGCGACAGCTCAAACCACCACCTTCCTTCACCAAGGAGTTTGTCAAGCATCAGAAAACACAACTGAGATGTATGAGAAGCTTTCACCTTGAGAGAAAAATAGCAAAAATGAACATTTGTCAAGTTCCTCCCAGGTGTCGAACAGTTCTGAGTGCTTTACCCCATTTAAGATTTTATTTATTCCTAGTGGGAGGGGAGGGGAGGAAAAAAAAAAGGGAGACAAACATTGATCATGGATCGGGGACCAACCCATAACCCAGGCATCTGCCCTGACTGGAAATCCAACTGGTGACCTTTGCTTTGCAGGAGGATGCCCAACCAACTGAGCCACACCAGTCTGGGTTTGTTTTACCTCATTTAATCCTGGGAACAAGTAGTTTGTCTGATCCCAGCTTCACCCAGAATGAACTGAAGAACAGAGAGGTTAAATAACTTGCCCAAGGGCACACAGCTAAGCAAGTGTGGGACTGGGAAGAAGCCCAGGTGGCCTCACTCCAGAGCCATTTAGTTGACTCTGTAAAAAAAAAAAACCAAAATTCAGCCCTGACCAGTGTGGCTCAAGTGGTTAGGCATCATCACACAAAGTGAAGTGTCACCTGTTCAATTCCCTGTCAGGGCACATGCCTGGGTTGCAGGTTTGGTCCCCAAGTGAGGCAACTGATTGACGTTTCTCTCTCACATTGATGTTTCTCTCCCTCTCTTTATCCTCCCTTCTCCTCTCTCTGAAAACAAATAAATAAAATCTTTTTAAAAATTCAACCAAAACCTTTTTTTATAAGTTTTTTTGAAGATTTTATTTATTTGTATTTAGAGAGAGGGGAAGGGAGGGAGAAGGGAGAGAAACATCAATGTGTGGTTGCCTCCCAAGTGCCCCCCAGTGGGGACCTGGCCCGCAACCCAGGCATGTGCCCTGACTGGGAATTGAACCAGCAACCCTTTGGTTTGCAGGTCAGCACTCAATCCACTGAGCCACACCAGCCAGGGTTCAACCAAGATCTAATTAGCTTTATTAAGCAATTCATGAATGGGGCAGCATCCCATCTGGGAACTGAAAGGACATTCTGAGGGGTGGTGCAAAATGGAAGATGCTTATAGGAAGAAGGGTGGGGCAAGGGAGGTATGACAAAAGGAAAAAAGATTTAAGGGGGGGGCAGGGACATATTTTCTTTGGGGAAATAGAATGGAAGGGTTTTTATGATGCAGACTGCCTCTTCTTTCTAGGGAGAGGGGGATAGAGAGGGCCCATCTGACAGATTACCTTAATAAGTGCTTGATCAGAAAATTCCATACTGGTTGATTATGGTTATGTTTCTGGGGAAGTTGAAACTGCAACTAAACCAGGTATTAAATCTAGGTTTGGTATCATGGACTTTGAGCACAAGTGACACCATTTCGAGCCCATGGTTCTCTCTTTAACAACTCCTGTGCTCTGCTATGGCCACCTTGACTGAGTGGGCTCCAGTGAATTTACGGCAGATGCCGCCACTCCCCAGGTTTTAAAATAACCTGGGACTGGGCCAGTACATGTCCTACATGAAGTGCTGCTAGCATCACACTCTGAAGGCTTGTTCAGAGGTGGCTGAGCAAGCCACTAGGGGTATCCTACCTTTTGACACTCAAGACAGGTTAGGCTCAGAGCATATAAGTGATTTGCCCCAGTCCTGGCTGTCGGAGTCAGAGCCTGAGTTCATACTACTTTCCCATTCTGCCTCTGTGGTGTGGAGCAGGGGTCAAGGTCACCCCTGGGGACTGGGAACCCAGCAAATGCAGCTGAGCTGGGTTGTATACCAGCCTGCTGGCCTATAATATCCACTGCTGAGGAGGCAGAAGGGAGCAAGGAGCTGCTAGCCTCCCAACCCCCTAAACCCTGCCATGGGAGGAGTGAAGAGTCTGGAAGAGCTGGGGCAGTCAAGGAGTGAAGAGTCTGGGCTCCTAGGCCCGGGCCCAGACACAGTGCCTGGCAAGTCCGTGCATGCCCCAGGAAGAAGCTACCAGGGGCATGGGCGTGCCAGAGAGCTCTTTGGGTTGTAAGAAAAAGTGAGGAGAAGCAGGGCCATTGAGGTGACTGGGTGGGGGGACACCTAGACCTGGGACCTGGGGACAGTATTTTACCATACTCCCAGTGAGTGCCCTCTGCCTCAGCTGAAGGAACCTGAAAGGGTCCCTGCTGTTTGCCCCAACCCTACACACACATTCAGAGCCTGTTCCTGGTGTCAAGGGCCAAACATCAAGGTCTGTGCAGTCCAGGAAAACCCTCCCCAACCCATGGTACCTGTAGTGTACTTGCCTTTAAACCCGCACATGTGCTCTCAGGTCTGTAGGGCTGCAGTTGACTCCCTTAGAGGAGTAACTGCTCTCTTCCTACTCCTCTCCTTATTAGAGAAGCTCCTGGGGTGCCCTGCCCCCTCCTGAAGGGCCCTAGCTGAGTTTGGGGCATTCAGCTGTTACCAGACAAGAGGCCTGGCCCTGAGTGGGTCTCCTAGGGCCAGCTGTAGTATGTGGGTTCTTGACTTCTTGTAGGAACAATTTCACAACACTAGTCCAGGTGACTATGAGGATGCATTTACTAAAGCTAGTGACAATGAAACAAGAAAGGGCTTAGCATAGAAGTAGCAACAGGAGAGCCTAGGCTGGGCTGCCTTAGCTCACTGGGAAGTCAGAGAAAAAGGGGCCTTGGGGACAGTTCAGGGGATTAGCCTGGGACAAGATGCCAGCTGCACACGGCCTCAGAGTGTAGGAGACACATGCCTGTGAGGGCGGATGTCAGGACCAGACCGGAGTGGGGGCAGGGTGGAAGGGAAAAGAAGTGGCGCCAGCTGCTCCCACAGGGAGAGTGCGCAAGCCTAGATGTTATTTCCAGGGAGGAAAGGCCAGGGTAGAGGAGATTATCCCTGCGAGGGACTTGGGGCCTTCCACTCTGGTGACCATCTGAACCCATCTGTAATTTGTTCAGCCATTGTGTTCAGCTCTCTGTCTCCGTTTCCCTGTTCCACTTGTCAAGGAATTTTCCTAGCTTCTTACTATCTTCTCACTTCAGCCCATTTAATGCTTACAGTAACACTATGCCCACCCCCCACCCCCCACCCCCTGGCCCTCCCGCCATCTAGGGGAGGGATGTTTAGGCTCAGAGAGAGGAAATGCCCTAGGAGATTGTTGAAATCAAGGGTTCCTGCAGTCCCTGCTGCTTTAAGGGACACTCTGAGCTGTCTCTATTATCACCTTTTGAGGCCAGCTGCTGCCTACTTCAGCCTGACGCCAAATAGCCTCAGCCTCAGCTGCCCAGTGGGGAGCTACCTGGAGCAGTGTAAAAGATCTTTTAGGCTAACTGATGGGATTTCAGGAGGGTGGGCAGGCCTGGGGCAGTAACCAGGCTGGGTAGTCAGAGTGGCGACCAGCCCTTGGGTGGTTCCTCACAGCATCTCTGTGCTCTGGGCTAGGCTCCAGCTCATAGCCTGGGGCAGCCAGCAGGATGGGTGTGGCAGCCATTTAGTTGTCCCTCTCCCCACCCGACTGATCTCAGGGCAAGCCCTTCCTCTTGCCTAGGATTGACATCTCTATCAATCCCTTCCCACCAGAGGCTGACCCTTCCGGTTTTACCGTCAGTCTCTCCTTCCCCACTTCCTCTCCCTTCTCCAGCTCCCATTACAGGTACAGAGTGGGCCAGCGGAGTGATCCTGGGTAAGTGGGACTTCCCAGGGCTTCAGGGTAGGGGAGAATCCTACATAGGTGCAGACAGGCCTGGAGAGGGAGAATCAGAGAACACAGGAGAGGGTCGTGATGCCCCACGGAGACACGGGGTGGGGTGTGCAGGGGTGGCCTCCAGGCTCCAAAGCTGGACTCCAGAGTGGGCAGGTGCAAGGTGGAGTGGGAGCCCAACTTTCGCCCTTGAGTGCGGGCAGGTTGTACCTCGAGAGTCATTTTGCTGTCCCTGGGATCCTGGATTTTCCACTCACTGGCAGATCTTTAACTCCCCTCCCAGCTACCGGCTGACTGTTCCTGCGGGGGATGAACGCTGGTGACGCCCTCTGTGAGGGGGGCAGATTTACTCCCCACCCCTCTGCCCACTGAGTCCCAGTGGTGGCTGGCCGGTAGCCTGCCAGCAGTTCCTTGCCCTCTCTGTGCTTCAGCTTCTTCCTATAAACTGATAATAAATAACACCCATTTCACAAGGTAGTAAAGACTATACCAGAGGCTTGAAAGCATTTAGGCAGAGCCTGGCACAAGGTAAATGCTCAAAAGAAGGCATCTACTATTATTAATTTCTGAGATCCTGACCTGGCGCTAACCCCACGCTCACGGGTTGGGGGGATCCTCTGGGCCGGTGAGGGAGGGAGCCGGCCACTGGGGTGTGGGAGGTGTGTGTGCCCCTTCCTGGCCCAGGCCCTCTGCAGTTTCTAGCCTGTCTCCTGACCCTGGTTCAGGCCGCCGACTTCCCACCAAGGCATGTCTGAGGCCAGGATGTGCTCCGGGGCCAACACAGCCCGGTCCTGGAGCAGGGCCCAGTCACTCCCCCAGCGCGTCTACTGGGAACCGCCCTGCGCACCACCCCGACCCCCTGCGGGGTTGAACTGGCCTGGGCCTCGTTTTAAAAATCACAGTCAGCGCTGTTAGCAAGATACAAGATACTTTCGGCTACCCTTGACAACCTCGAAGATCCCCACAGGCATGGCCAGCAAGGGTTTTCAGGATCTGAAGCAGCAAGCGGAAGGGGCTGCTCAGGATGCGGGTAAGGACAATGCTGGACTTGGGGCATTTACAGGGGCCCTGGGCTGCACTCAGGGTAGGGGGTGGGAGGCAGAAGCCGAGGGTCTTGGCAGCCCAAAAGTTGGGCGGTCCCCTAAGAAGCAGAGACTGGACAGGATGCCCATCCCAACCAGCCCTGTAGATTATCCTTGGGTGGGATTGGGAGTGAGGGGACAGCGGTGTCCTGGGAGCATGAGCTGCAGATTGGCATTGCTAGAGCCAATTTGAGGAGACTGCACCAGTGGGGAGAGGCCCCACCAGGGTCCTTAGGAGAGGGCGAAGGTTGCAGAGACAGCAGGCTGCTCACATGCATGGGGTGGGGGCAGGGGCACCAGGCCCCACTGGGCTGTTTTGAGCCTTCCTCCTTTTGAAAATTGTTCCCTTTAAGTACTGAGCAGGGGCGCCTTCCCACCCTCACCCCAGCAGGGCAGGTCCCCATCCTTAGTTTCTCCGCCTCCGGCTCTTTCCTTCTCTGATCTGTGGCTACACTGTTGGGGGAATGTTATGGGAGAAGGGCATGTGAGGGCACCCTTTGGCCCACCAGCGTCAGCTCTTCCAGTCCCAGCTCATCTTCTCTTGGGACTGCAGCTACCAATCTGAACTGCTCAAATCTCAGTCCAACCCCTCCTCCACCAGTGCCCTAGGGAAAGCCCATAGTTGCTCCCTTGAGACTAAAATGCTACCCGGAGGCCTCTATCTACAGGACACTTCCTTCTGGACATCAATTTATCTGTTATCTGGGCGCAAAGGCTCTTTCTTTGTGGTCCTGGCTATGTCAGACCAGGATCCAAGGGCGTGGGTACGGCAAGCCCTTTGAAAAGCAAGGATGAGTCAGATCTCTGGAGGCCGGGTGAGCCAACAGTTTGCCTACCCAAAGCCCTGGAAACTGTTCACCACGGGCACAGAATCTGGTCCAGAGGAGATGGCCAGACCATGGAAATTCTACCTCCTTTCTGCACTTTGTTTCCTAATGCCTTAAGCTTCCTGCCCCCAGGGGCTCGGGCATCATTGCCCTCTGGGTGGAGGCACAGTAAAGGCAGTTGTGAGAGGGCCTTGAAAAAGTAGAGGCCCAGGGCACTAAGGGTGCACTAAAGGTGAGAATTCAGGCACCTTGGGAGAGTTATTAAAGGGGAACCGGGGTCTTCCTGGGCCATGCCCAGCAGAAGCAGCTACAGCCCAGATGTGGGGCCCTGCCCTGCTCTCCTTCCTTTGTCAAGGCATTTTCTCAGCCATCCTGGAGATAGGATGGGAAGCAGACCAGAAGGGAGGAACCGAGTTACAAATAAACAAGAACACCCCAGAGGCATGGAAAGTGCTACTGCTCCTCACTGACTGGGTGGCCTTGGTCAAGGGGCTTTATTTACCCTGATGGCATTCATCCCTAGGGTCTATAGCAAGGGTCCCCAACCCCCAGTCCACAGCCTACAGGACAGACTACTCTAGAGAACAGTTCGGGGGGTGGTAGCAATGTGGGGCTTCTGTGGTCCATGGTTCCTCAACAGGGACTAACAAATCTCTTTGTTGCAGTGACTGCAGCTGGAGCAGCAGTTCAGCAAGTGGTGGATCAGGCAACAGAGGCAGGGCAGAAAGGTCTGGTGGGGCTGGGGGGAAGGGGGAGGCAAAAGGGCAGGAGGGTGGGCAGACCCTCTCCTATGCAGTCCCTCTGCCCACAATGCTGCTTGGGAGTTGGACCCAGACCAGGCTAACCCTGCATGCCTCTGGTTCTCTAGGGTCCCATGCTTACCTGTCCTCTCCTTTTCTTCCCCAGCCATGGACCAGGCCACCAAATCCACTCAGGAAACCATCGACAAGGCAGCTAACCAAGTCTCTGAGACTGTCTCAGGTTTTGGGAAAAAATTTGGCCTCTCGAAGTGACAAAAGGGAGCCCTGGGAGACTCCCCTCCAGGCCCTGCTGCCGCCCCCTTGGCCTAATGCCTCATTAAAGCACATGTTCCTACTCTGTGTCCGCTTCATGTCTCCTCCCTACCGCCGGCTGAGCCCCATCCTCCCTCGACTAGAGCAGAGCCCCCATACCCAGAAACCCAGCACTGTCCCCACCACACACAGGCCCAGAGTCCTGGCATTCCAACTTCGGAAGCACACAAAACTGTTTAAGAATTGGTTTCCTATTTTCTCAACTGTGTATCCAGATGCTCCCTTATAACCGGAGCTGAGCCCCCATCTAGGTACGTGCCCCTCCTGAGCTCAATTCAGAAGCGATCCCCACTCCTCCACTCCGGAACTCCTGCCCCTCTTAGCCGGGGAACTGAATACTCAGTCCCCAGAACTTCAAGGGGCTCAGCTTGGGTGGGAGCTGCAGGGCCCGGGCCTCGAGAACTACCCTCCAACAGCTGCTCGGAGCACTGGGGAATCCGGCACCCAGAGCCCGCGCGGACACTAGGAGGCCAGAGCTCGCGGGAACGACGTAGAGTCTCCGGGTCCGAGCTTCCGGCCCTCGCTGCCGCCGCCACTCCCTCGGGGTGTTCACTTGGCGGCCTCTTCCGGCGGTGAGTCACCGCGAAGGGCGCAGACCCCTGAGCCGAGCCCCGCCCGCTGGACTTGTTTTCCGGGCGGTGGCCAGGAGCAGCCTCACCCACTACACGCCCGGGAGGAGGGGCCTGCGGCGCACGGGGCTGCACACGTGGGAATGAAGTGTGCGGGCGGGGGTGCTCCCGTGCGTGCGCATGCGCGAGACCACACCCTCAAGCTCGCTTTCTCTCCCTGGCCCGCATTTTCGCATTTTCGTCTGGTCCCCAGCACGTGTCCACGTACGTGAGGCCAGCTGGGTGTGCCTGTGGGTGCGTGACTCACAGCTGCCACAGGATAAAGCCCAGGCTTCCTCCAGCCGCTTTCATCCGAGCTCTCGGCCACACCTAGGCTGGTGATGCCCGGTTCCCCCTCCCCACCTTCACACCTTTTATATGTTAGTATCTCCACAATAATGACCTAGTTCGCTTCTAGACGAGTACATATGTAGTCCTGACCTTTCATTCACGATGTTGATTACACGGCACTTACCAGCTCCGGGGAAATTAAGAAGAAAAGGCGTTGTCTTTCCTTGGGATGCGGACTCAAGGCAGGCTTTCTGGGAGGCCTTCCACGACCTGCTAGCAGGGGGCAGTGTAGCTCCCCACTCGCGTACTCCTTTCCTTTCCGCCACCCCTTGGGGGTGATTCCCTGGTCAGGTGATTTTCCGTTCTCCGATCTGAGACCTCTACCCAACAGGTTTCTCCTCACAGTCAACACCTTGCACCCTCATCCTAGGGCCGAGCCCACTTACGTGCCTGGTTCCTTGTTGCTGTCCCCAAAAGAAGGCTTCCCCTAGTCTGCAAAATGGGCCAGGCTGCTCACTCTGGCCCGAAGGGAAGGTCCTCCAAGAGACACCTGGGGCAGCCTGGCTAGTGCATCTAGCATCTCCAGAAGCATATGCCTAGGTGGGGAGAGAGCACATGGGATCACACTGGGAGGCAGGTGGGGCTGGACTGGCAGAGCCCCGATAGCTTTTCTCGTGTGCATCCCCTTCCTGTGTGTGACTCCTGTGATTCCTGGAGAAATCCCAATTGGCCCAGCAATCTGTCTTCACCCTGTTCTCCTGAGGACCAGGGGGCTTCTAGGAAAGATTTTTCACCCTGGGGCAGGGGGGGAGGGGGTGGTGAAGTGGAGGAAAGACAGGAAGAAGCAGCCCTTCCTTTTCCACTGTGTATTCCTGTGGCTGGAAATGATGATTGCAAGTGGGGCAGCCACTTGAAACCATGGGAGGAACAAGCCCCAGGAACAGCCAACTTGCTGATTAGGGCAGAGCAGAAATATAAAAAGAACCTGGCTCCCGGGTTTCCTTTATTCAGTCCCTAAATTAATCTTTCATCTGCCACATGCAAGGTGAGAGGATGCAGTTCCTCATTGTTTGAGCCACTGTGTATTAGATTTTCTGTTCCAAACAAAAGCCTCCTCTCACTACAACTTCCTTCTCTCAGCCTCAGCCACACAGACCTTTTTTCATCTCCCTTGACATGGACCTTTTTTCATTTCCTGCTCACCTCAGGCTCTTTGCACATGTTTTTTTTTCTGCCTGGAATGCTGTCCATTTTTTTCCATAAACTACCATTGTCCAGGTGGCTCCTACTCTTTCATCCCTCAGGTTTCAGCTTCCCTGATGGGCCCCCAACACACACACACACACACACACACACACACACACACACCCTCACTCAGAATGAGTCTGGCCACCATTGATGCATTCTCACACTCCCTGTACTTCTTTTCCACAGTTATACTAATCACTTTCCTGTGTGCATCTCTGTGATGACTGTCCTTGGGACTGCAACCAAGTTTCTTCCACTGATTGGTGCATGCCCTGCCTAGATTGGTGTTTCAGCAACATTTGCTAAAGAAATGCAAGAATGACTCCTTTGATTCACCTACTGGATAGCAATGAGTTCACATATTGTCAAGTTCATTGCGGTGCCACCTCTTCAATGCAGCTCCTTCCACACTACCTCCACCCCTCGTGCAGCTGGTGTTCCCGTGGCACCATGCAAATGCCTATTTCTGTGTCCCCCCACAGTGAGTCCTCAGGAGCAGGGCTAGCTAGGTTGAACTTGTCTTCTACCCCATGCCTGGAACACAGTGGGCATGGTGCCAAGGTACCCCATGAGAGCCCGTGGGAGCCCAGGCCTGTCTCCGTGAAGTTCAGGAAACTGGCTGAGCCCAGACTGGCTGAGGAGGTGAATGCTATGGCCACTACATCTGCTGAGTCTCAGCCAAGTCTCCGAATATCAGTTTGTCCTTAGCAATTGCCCAAATAATTCTTAATTCTCCAAATTCCAGTTCGTCAACTGGCAAAAGACAGTCACTAGCATTACCTTTTGGTTACACTTGACTTCTCAGCTCTCATTCCCATCCAATTACATGAGGGACAAGGGGCAGAGTTTTCCACTCCCCACCTTCTCTTTCCCTTCTCTTTATTATTTTTGGTTAGTTGTCTCATTGCTTCTTTATGAAAACATGTAACACTTACATTCCATTCCTCCACTCAGCCACACCTTTGTTTTATCTTAGAGCTGCAACTGAAGGTGTTGAAAGCTTTCTGCCATTCCTTTCTTGAAATATTTTCTGCTCTCTCTTGGTTTGTTAAAGTTAGTCCTCTAGAAATTTCCTCAAGAATGGAATATTTGCAGATGAACTTGTTAGCTAGAACATGGGTCTCAAGGTCTGGGAAATTCTAAATGTTATTACTAAAGGTTATTCTTGCTAAATGTTAAAATGTAGCACAACATTTTGCAAACCAGTTGTAAACAGGATGAGCTTGACATGAACCCAACAGAATAAATGTAGATAACTACAAAAAAGAAATGAATGCGTAATTGACCAAATACGGCATATATAAGCAATGACTGAGCCTCCCTTCTAGGCTACAGAGCTTTGGATATAAATCCTCTGTCTCCTTTACTTGCTGCAGATAAATGAAATTACCTTGAGACAACCATGACTCTTGTTCTTGAGTAGAGCAGCCCAAGCAGCCAATCCCTTGAGTTCTGAAACAAACTGAGAAGACATCTGGGGTTGAGTTGACAATTGTTATAGTGAGGCACCTTGGATTATTACAATGTATTTGTGAGTGTCTGTTGTTTTCTATTTTTGTGCATGGAATTTTTGTATTTTAAAAAGTTAAAATAAGAATGAAAAAAGAAGGGCTGTGTGAACCCTTGTCTGAGTTTGAAATAAGGTTTTACAGAGACTGGAAGGCTTCTGGCTTAGCTTTGTGCCTTCTAGGGGTGGCCGGTCACCTGTGATTGGCTGACTCACTGTGGACTGCAGAATGGACAGATTCAGCAAAGATGGGCTTGCAGAGCTCTTCCTGGTTCTTATTAGTGTTTGTGTTGCTTTCCTTAATTGGAAAAAAATTGGACTAAGTCACCTTTTTATACTGACTTGTTCATGTGCATACAGCAAAACCAATGGGAGAGTATAATCAAAGGTTATTCTTCATCCACCCACCATCTCTTTATGAAGGTCAACATTCTCTGCTGTTGGGATATAATGTACGTTCCTGTTGGCATGTGACACAGCATGATGAGGCGGAGGTTTCTCATTGTCTGAAAAGGCTGCACTGATAGCAAAATGCTTCAGGTAGGATTCCCAAAATAGTTATGATGTTGTTCTGGCATGGAAGTTTCATTAACTGTTACCTCCTGTTGATGTAGTAATCATCCACCAGCTTCTTCTGAACTTCAGGGATGTTTGTAGTAACTGTTTTTTCTTCCATCTCCCTTTTTGTGTGCTGCCCCAGTTCTTCCTTCACTCCAGTCTTTCCTTCAGTGTCAATCTCTTCACTTACTGCTCATCCTTTTCTTCACTACTGTTGTCAGAGGAAGTGCTAATTGAGTTCTCATCATTTTCATCTTTGTCTTCAACAGGAGGCTTTTTAGGACAAAATCAACACCAGGCAACCAGTGGTGCTTCTTTCTTACTGTGCTTAGGCGCGCTACAGCTTTCCTTGCCAATTTACACTGTAATCTCAGATCGTCCTTGGTGTCTAGGAGAACATGATCTTCAGCTGCCCATCTCTCCCAGCTTCTGTTCCAACCATTAAATGGATCAGAGCCCTGGCTGGTGTAGCTCAGTGGATTGAGCCATGGCCTGCAGACCAAACCCTTGCTGCGTGGATTCTCAGTCAAGGGCACAAGCCTGGGTTGTGGGCAGGGTCCCCAAGAGGGGACATGCGAGAGGCCACCACACATTGGTGTTTCTCTCCATCTTTCTCCCTCCCTTCCCCTCTCTAAAACATAAATAAATAAAATCTTTTAAAACTCTTTAAAAGGGATCAGATACTGTGGAATCAATCTTTCTGACTTTTTTGCCCTTCCCAACAATAGCATCAACTCCAGGTCGGCAGACCAAAGCTGACCTGGGGTTTGCGCAAGATGAGGAGGGATTTAACGCACCACATCCACCAGCAGCCACTCGGACGTGGAACCCGCTGGCATCTCCTTTCACGTGCATCCTTTGAGGTAAATTATTTGGTGGGATTTCTTCATATGCAATGAGTGTAGTGTTGGCATTCTTTTTCATATGTAAAAGATATCAGGTTTTTATGGTTAGGTAGAAAAAAGTGAAGTGCAAAACAACACATTCATGTTAGGCTGTCTTTTCTGTAAAGAAAAGAGGATGTAAGAAAATGCACTTCTCTACATATTTGTGGAAATAAAATGAAGGAAGGATAAACCAGAATCTAAAGAGATTGGTTACTTTGGGGGGTGGGTAAGAGTGGGGAGTAATGAAAATAAAGAGTGAATGGGAACAGGGTAGGAGAGAAGAGAAAGGCACTTTTCTGAGTTTTATCTTTTTGTGAAGTTCTGACTTGAAAAAACATAGTAATGTTTCACATACCCTCTTGCAATAAACAAATAATTAAAACCATCTGGAATGTAGTAGAAGGGAACACAGAATGGAATACAAACACTAACAAATGATCTGAACTATACTACAAATGAAGAAAGTGGTCACTCTGAAAAGGTGGTAAAGGAAAGAAAAAACCTAAATAGCTTTGGAAAATAGCACACAGTTGTGTGCCACTCAATTACAGGGATGTATGTGAGAAATGTGCCATTGGGCAATTTCATCATGGTGCGAGCACCATGGAGTGAACATCCACAAGTCTGCACACCTAGGCCACATGGTACAGCCCTATTGCTCTTAGGCTCTAAGCCTGTACAGCATGTTACTGCACAAAACAACAAGAGATTAAATCAAGCACAAGAGAAAATGATGCAAACAAGAGATGCAGTAAACACAAGATGTTTGAGGCTCCTGCCGGTGTAACCCAGCATGTGGTTTTCTACTTTACAGGTAGAAAGAGTATGCTCTAAAATAGCGATAAAAAGTATGTATAGTATAGTAAATACATAAGCCAGTAATATAGTTGTTTGTTATAATTTTTAAGTATTTATGAACTGTACATAATTGTATGTGCTGTACTTCTATCTGACTGGCAGCACAGTAGGTTTGTTTACACCAGCATCACCAAAAACACGTGAGTAATACATTGTATTAGGATGTTACAATAGCTATGAGGTCACTAAGCAATAGGAATTTGTCAGCTCCATTATAATCTTATAGGACCATTGTCATATATATGGTTTATCATTGATTAAAATGTCATTATGTGACCTATGACTGTATTGACTGGATCCTGTAAGGCTAAAGACAAAAATAACTTACAAAATTCTATAATCTAGCCAGTGAATGTGTTTATCACAGGATTGTGGGTTAGCAGTTCTGAAAAAATATATCTACTACCATTTATCCATGGAGGATATATTCCAAGACTGCCCTCCAGTAGATGCCTGATACTGCAGGTAGTATCAAACTCTATGTATACTGTGTTCTTCCTATACATACACACCCTTTCACTTAAAGAAGCATATCATGGCTTCCCTTTGACATATCCAAATTGCCAGGATCACTACTTTTCAAGAATATACTGGAAAAGTGGATGATTCACATCCAAGCATGATGGAGTATGATAGGATGGTGCAGGATTTCATCATGCTACTCAGAACAGCACACAATTTAAAACTTATGCATTGTTTATTTCTGGAATTTTCCATTTATATTCAGGACCAAAGTTAACCATGGGTAACTGAAACCATTAAAAGCAAAATTGTGATTAAGGTGGGGACCACTGTACATACTACAATTAAATGCATGTGTAACTATATTACAGACAATAATTGTTGGAGGAAGAAATAACAAATAAGGAATAGGGAACTCTAAAATGAACCCTGTGGTGTTGGACAGGAATCTAAGGTATCAATGTGTACTCATGGTTTTTAATTATATGTACTAATAAATACAGAAATATATATATGTGTGTATATGAAAATATTAGTAAATACATATACTTCCTAGTGCTATCTGTTGAGAGTCTTAAGAGCAATGATATCCCAGTAGCAATGAGCATACCTATCACCCAGATCTGGATCTCTAAATACCATTCTTTAATAAAAGGAACCAGAACTCCAAGGAGAAGTGGTTGATTGTAAGGGTGGGGTGGGAAAATCCAAGATCGGCCTGCAATATCCTTGTTGTGCCAGAAAGTAAGGAAGTGCTAAAACAGATAGATAGATAGACAGAAAGAAATAAAGATGATAGGAATGAAGGAAGGAACAAAGAAAAATGGGGGTTTATTGAAAGCACACAGGAACCAACCTGAAGGAGTTTCTAATGGCTAAAGCTAGATTGATTTGAGCAACAAAATAAATAATGATAGTGTTGGGATTTAACCAACAGAATAAGATAAATACTATATTCATGAATCCATACTGATATGAATAAATAATGGATTAAATAAATGTGGAGAAGAGGCAACTCTTACTGTAGAATTCTAATTAATTAATTAATTAATTAATGTAGAAGAAAAGGGAAAATAGTGAATCACCATTAGGCAAACATCACAAAAATAATTATTGCAGGTAAGGTCCACTGATAGATGCTAAAGTTAGTGTGCAAAAGTTTGAGAAGAGGTCAAATGAGTTTTGACAAGTGTGCCAAGATCATTCAATGGGAAAAGGACAATCATTTCAACAAATGGTTTGGAGAAAACTGGATATTCACATGTAAAAGAATGAAGTTGAACACTTACCTTGGTACCACATACAAAAATTAACTCAAAATAAATAAAAATCATAGATGTAAGACCTGAAACTATAAAACTTTTAGAAGAAAACACAGGAAGAAAGCTTGATTACATGGATTTGGCAATAATTTCTTGGCTATGACACTGTAGGCACAGGCAACAAAGGAAAAACTAGATAGATTGGACTACCTCAAAATTGAAAACTGTGCATCAGAAGACACAACCAGCAAGTGAAAAGGTAACCTGTGGAATAGGAAAAAATTTACAAGTCATATCTGAAAAGAGGTTAATAATGTCCAGAACATCTAAATAATTCTTTTAATTTAACAATAAAAATAATAACCCAATTAAAATTGACAAAGGACTTGAATAGATATTTCTTGAAAGATTATGTATAAATGATTGATATGCATATAAAAAATCATTCAGTGTCACCTGTCATTAGAGAAATACCAATCAAAACTATAATGAAATATGACCTTATACTCATTAGGATGGCTGCTATTAAAACAACAACAGCATAGCCCTGGCCAGATGGCTCAGTTGGTTGGAGCGTTGTCCCATACCACAAAAGGTTGCAGGTTCATTTCCCACTCAGGGCACATACCTAGGTTGTGGATTTGATCTCTGGTTGCAGCACATATGGGAGGCAATCGATGTTTCTCTCTCACATCAGTGTTTCTCCCTCTCATAGGTGTTTCTCTCTCTCACTCAAAAAGAATAAACGTGTCCTCAAGTGAGAATCTGGAAAAAAAAAAAGTAACAAGTATTGGTGAGAATGTGCAGAATTTGGAACCCTTGTACACTGTTGGTTGGGAATGTAAAATGATGCAGTCATTATGGAAAACATTATGGCAGTTCCTGAAAAAATTAAAAATAGAATTACCATATGATCTAGCAATAGGACTCCTGGATATATATTCAGAAGAATTGAAAGCAGGTTCTTGAAAAAGTGTTTGTAACCCATGTTCATAACAGCATTATTCCCAATAGCTGCAAAGTAAAAGTAAGGTAAATGTCCATTGATGGATGAATGGATAAACAAAATGTGGTATATACATATAATGTAATATTGTTCAGCCTTAAAAAGGAAGGGAATTTTGACACATGCCACGACATGGATGAACCTTGAAGACATTATGCTAGGGAAAATAAGCCAGTTACAAAAAGACAAATACTATATGATTCCACTTATATGAGTTCTTTTGAGTAGTCAAACTCATAGAAACAGAAAGTAGAATGGTGGCTATAAGGGGCTAGGAGGAGGGGCATTAGGGAGTTATTTAATAGGTGCAGAGTTTCAGTTTTGCAAGATGAAAAAGTTCTGGAGATCAGCTGCACAACAATGTGGATACTTAACACTATTCAACTGTACACTTAAAGATAGTTAAGATGGTCTTTCCTTTTGCCTTGTTGCAGCAGAGAGAGCAAGATGGGTCACCAGCAGTTGTACTGGAGCTATCCAAGAAAATTTGGCTAGGGTTCTTGTTCTTGCCGCATCTGCTCAAACTAGCACTGCCTGATCCAGAAGTATGGCCTTATTAATATGTGCCACCAGTGTTTCCGTCAGTACGTGAAGGATATAGGCTTCATTAAGTTGGACTAAATGAACTTCTTTGAATGGGTCATTGAAGACATCCACCTTATTGCAGAATGGCTAGCTCTTTATACATAAAATAAAATTTAAAAAATTTTAAAAAGGTAGTTAAGATGGTAAAGACTGTGTTATGTGTATTTTACCACAATTAAATTTTTTAGTTTAAAGAGAAACAGAACTTGCATAGTCTCCAAGTATCTCTCCTCAGATATTTATTAACTACAAGAGAAAGATAGTAAGTAACTTTACTGTGGAGACCCAGCAGAGACCAACTTAACCAAGTGATGAAGCTTAACATCATTAGTAAGAAGACATATCAACATCAGGAACTCTATGGTATGAAACACTGGAAAGGATACATCATTTTTGTGGTATTCTTGCCCAAAATACATAATCTCAGTGCATTCATGAGAATACATCAGATGAACCCAAATAAAAAATATTTGACAAAACCACTGACAAGTACAATTTAAAAGTGTCAAGTTTATGAAAGACAAGGAAAGAGAGAGGGACTTCTGTCATAGTCCTATAAAACTGCAAGAGATTAAGGTGAAATATCTAAATGTAGTGTGTGATCTTGGATAGAATTTGGGGACAGAAAAATAACATTAGTGGAAAAACTGGTGAAATTCTAATAAAGTCTTTAGTTTAGGTAATATGTTAATATTTAACTTAGTTAAATAATTTAAATAATCCTAATTTATTTAAGCATGTTATTTAATTAAATAATTTTACATTTAATTTAGCTGACTATGCTAATGTTAATTCCCTGGTTCTGATCGTTATACTGTGGTTGTGTAAGATGTGAACAAGTGGGGAAACTGGGTAAGGAAAATACGGAAACTCTACTATTTTTGCAACTCAATTAACATTGAGTTGGAAGAGAGAAAGCTACCTTATCATTCATAAAAACTTGGTATTCATGACACATTGGAGGCTGTCAGGAATCTTAAGTTCAAATCTGCAGTGGAATTTCTCAGATATTAGCTGGAGATTCCTGAGGAGAGAGGGGGTGGGGCCAGGGGAGTCTCCCAGGCTTCTTTGCTCAGGAGCCTAGGTTTCTCTCACAAAAGAGTTAGACTTTCCTGTGTATCCATTACCGCTCTGCCTTTCAGAAACCACCTGGCTTCAGGAAGATTCTACCTGTAGCCTTCTTTTCCCAGGTGCAACCTTCAGGGCTTCAGTCAGTTCTTGCCTTCCCAAGGACTCCCTTCTCTCTTGGAGGTGCAACATTTGAGATCTGATACCTCAGGACTTCCTTAGTCACCTTCCTCCTCTTTCTTCATTTCCTCAGGTCTTAGTTCTGTCCCAAGGAGTTCTCTCTCAGAGGTCTTCTCCTCCAGGGACTGGTAACCTCTGAGACTGATTCCTGCACCCGCCCGCCCCTCCACACACACACACTCCAGGGGTTTCCCAGTCTCCTAGTTTCTCTGAAGTTCAATGTGTGTGTCCGTAATGGCCTTTGTGCTGCTGCTGCTGATGGCTGCAGTTCCTGTCTAGTGAGGCTCTCCTACAGCCACAGCTCTCCTCAGCATCTGTGCAGTCAGTCCCCTTCACCCCTCCAGGTCTGGGGAGGTAACAATTCTCACTGCTACTGGTCTCTGGGGACCTCACCATCCCTCATCAGTTCCCTCAAGTCTGTTCACACCTTTGTGAACAGTCCCTCTCCTCAGGCACACCTTTCATGTGTCCTCTGATATTCACTAGGAACCTGACTGACACCCATGAATGTGTGGGGATTGACAGGCAGGTGAAGTCCTTCTTTGGTGACTGACACCCCAAGTCTCCAGGAGTCTGGGCTTGGCTCTCTGTGACTAGGAGGGGTCAGTGTGTGCTGGGAATGTGGGCCCAGTGTGTGCTGTGAGCTCAAATCCATGAAGCAGAAATAGAAGAAGCGTAGGGAGGTCGGACAATCATGAAACTCGGGACATTCATAACACCTCCAATTCAAATCACACAAGAAATCGTCATGCTTCAGCAGAAGACAGCCCTAAGAATTTGAGTACTTAATTTTTTCCCCCTGAATTTGTAATTACTGAGTTGGCAAATTGCTCTTTGAAAAACTGGTTTTCCTCAACTTGATGATGCAGGCAGTTGGTCGTTTGCCAAACTGAGTTTTTGAGCAAATTCCATTTGGAGAACTGGTTGGCTCCTGCCAAGACCTGACTCTCCCTGTACCAAGGGCTGGACTTGACCTTCTGACTCAGGACAGGCTAACACAGTGCCTGTGTTGAAGGGCTGCTCTACTGGGGCCCAGCATGGGTCAGATCTTCCAACATGGGGCGGTTCCCTCTTGGATCATCCTCAACCCCATTAGGCAGGCGATGTTTTTGTTTTGTTTTGTGTTTGGGCCCAGCCTTGCCAGGAGATGTGGGCCATGGTATGTTGTAACTGGAGTCAGGGTACTTACACCAGGACTGTGCATTAAAGAGGAGCAGGGTCTCATGGGCAGGGGATTGATGTGGTGAGGGCAGCAGTAGCCTGTAGGTTGTAGTGGGGCGGTCGGGGGGCGGGGGGTTCTGGGCTAGCACTGGGCCAGTGTCTGCTGAGTAGCTGAGTCCTGAAGGGCCTGTCAGGGAGCTGGTGAGCTCTTGAGAAAAGGGGGCCTGTGAGGTGTATCTCAGGGTGGGGCCTGGTGAGAAAGGGTCTGTGGAATCTGGAAGTCATCTCAGGACTGGTCAGGACACCATCATCCAGTCAGGGGATAGACACAAAGAAGACCCTGTGGGAGTGGGGGACACAAACAACCTCAGAGGAAAGAAAAGGGGCTCTGGTGGGCCCAGGGACCATCCCTATGGGTCTCTCAGTCCGATTCCCACCAGCCACATTCCAGAAATACCCTGACCCTTGGCAGCATTGCCCTGATGCCCTGTGTAGAAGAACGTTCTGGTATTTGGCTATAACAAGAAGAGAACAAAGTCATCCAGATCTGCTGAAAGTCCAGGGCCCTCATTTTCATGGTCTCTTTGAGTCCCCAGGATCTGGCAAGACTAGGTTTACAGTCGTGAGTACGTGAAACACAGAGTTTATCTTTGTATTATTATTTATTAATTATTGTGTTATTTTCCATACAAATAACTATAACCCTATTGAGTTTTGCTATACCCTATATATTTATAAAACTTGCAAGAGTAGTAGTATTATGTTCTTTTTGTTAAGAAGACCTCTCCAAATTATTTAAGACCTTACCACTCCAGCCGAATGGAAATGGCACCTGCGGTGCTGTGTCCCTGGGACCCAGAGTTACTGCTGCCTACAGTGCCCACTGCCTATGCTGGGGCAGGTCACAGCCCCAGGGGCCTCCCCATGCTACTTAAGAATGTGGGAGAGCCTCAGTTCTGTGGAACCCAGGCTGTGAAGGGCCAGGGTCAGGTAAACACTGACTAGACCCTGCTGCACCCTCTGGGGCAGCTCTAAGGGATGAGGTGGCTTACAAGGGGCAGGCAGCCTCAGAATACTGCCCCAGGCCTGAACTGCATGAATAGGGACTTGGAGGACCTTTCCTCCACAACTCTTGCCTAGTGAGGTCATATCCCTCAGTCCTCTGGCTTCGAGGCAGCCTCATACCTTCACCACTCTTTGGCCTACCCAATGGTTGGTCAGAGCTCACTGCCAAGTGGCCCCTCCCTGGTACATCAGTGATGAGGCACAGGGAACAGAAGTTTACCAAGAGCTTGTGTGTGTGACCCCAATGACTATCAGTGACATGGCCAGGAAGGTGTAGCTATCCCCATCTTACAGATGAGGAAACTGAGGCTCAAGTTGGGCTGCTGACTAAGACAAGCAGCATGTGGCATGGGATCGAGGCATCTTTTCCTGTCCCGAGTAACTAGGGAGGCAGCCTGGCTACATAAGCATTTGATTTGTCAGGGACTGGTAGAGCGGCTTTCTAGCAAGAATTCACAGGCCAGAAGCACCTCCCTAGGCGGGGGTGGCATCCTCCATTTATTCCTAGGATGTCCAGAGTTAGAAGGGGAGGGGGACACAGCTGACTTCACAGGGTCTTCTCAAGAGACTAGGCCTCAAGGTGCAGGGAGGGCTGGGTTCCTTCATGTGCTGGCTGCCCCACTGCTGGGCCACTCAAGTTCTCCCTTGTGTGAGAAGCAGCCGACTGTGAGCCAGGAAAGACTAGGATCTATCTTCCTCTGCCTTGGACAAGGCATCACTTGAGCCCCCTACCTGTCCAATGGAGGCTTCAAGGCCACTCTTCAGACTCTGAAGAGCTGAAGTTCTTGGGAATGGGGAAGGCAGTGGCCTCCACTCCACTTGTGCTGTTGGCCTGAGGGGTCACCTAGGTCTACAAGCCCACAGAGTTCCCAAACCTCTGAATAGACTACCATGGGGACCTTGGACAGCAGGCTAGAAGTCCTAGGCCTTGTCTCACTACACAACTGTGTCCAGGCTGTGGAGAACTTGAAGCCCAGAGGGCTGGCAGGGCTGCCATCCCCAACTGTCTCTGTATTCAGTGGGGTACTCAGGCCTTGTGCCTTGGGGGAGCTGCATGCCCCAGAACTGACCTTTTTGTCAAGCTTTGGTGCTGCTCTGCATCTCTGCTCCTCACAGGGTCCCAGAATACAGGGTATGGGGGTCTTACGCTCTCAGAGGGGCAATACCACAATCAGAGTGCTAGGGGGGCCCCACCCAGACTTTTCTTCCTGCCGACTCCTGTGCTGACTCATCAGCTGACCTCCTAGTCCTCCAGGGGAAGGCTGTGCCGCAGAGCCCAGCCAACCATCAGAGTCATCTATAAAAGCACACCAGTCCAGGCGTCAGCATCCTGCTTCGTTGTCACCTGCCATTGCACAATGCTGGGAGGTTTCAAGAAACTTGCTGTTGATGGCCTGGCCTACCGCACTGAGAAGGCCACTGAGGAAGCTGGTAAGGACCCAGAGCTCCTTTCCACCTGGGTCATTCTACTCTGGCTTGGGGTTTGGGGACCAACTTGACTGGACCTGTTGGAAGCTGATCCCTGACCTTTTGGGACAGGTCTTGACTCCATGAGGAGCTCTGGGCAATCAGTCCCACAATTAGAGAATAGAGAGGCAGGTGCAAAAACTGAGGAAGGCAGTTTGGGGTAGAGCCAGGAGGGGTCAACTGGTCCAAGCAACCCTCTTTCCGTGTGGCTGAGAGCAGGAGGGAGGCCACCTCAGAGGGAGTCCCAAGGGTCGGGGGTGGAGGGTGGAGGGTAGAGGAGAGCCGGGTGCTAAGTAGCAGCCAGTAGCTTGAATCTTTCTGTCTGGAGACCTGGGAGCGCTGCCATAGCCAAATAGCCTATTTTGAATATCCTATACAGGAAAAGGAAGGTGAATTATTATTTTTGCCATAACTTTAAAGCTCCAAAGATTTCTCTATTAAGAAACTACCAAGTCCAATTCTGTTCAGAGTCAGCCCCTGGGGTTTATGTAAGGAACATTTTCTATGTCTTCAAGTCCCCGAGAAGCCCTTTCTCTGTATGCAGGCATCTGCAGCTATATTTGGGAAGGCTAATCCAGGTGAAACCTGGATTAAGTTTGATATTTAAGTTTGCTGTTCTTGATCTGAATGGCTGCAAACATGTCTGTATTTCACTGGTTAACTCTGTAGCTGGTATTGACCACTCCCTGTCCTCCTTCACTAGCTCTCTGCGTTCTGTATTATCCCCATTTACAGATGAGGCAACCAAGCAGTGGAGGGGAATTTAGAATCAGAATCAATTCTTCTGACTCCTGGTTTTCCAATTCTAGCAGGATACCACCTAAACTTTAAGCAACTCCAAGATGGGCAGAGTCCCCTCCTATTGGAGGAGTGGCTTTCAGGAACTAGTTTTGCTGGAGGAGGCTTCCAGATATGGCATCCAGCTGCAGCCTCCGTCTGGCTGGAGGCAGGACAACAGCACATCTTAGAGGTGTGGTAACCTGGGAGACAGGCTCAGCATTGGCACTAGGTTCCTAGCTGGCAGGAGGGCCTGCTTGTTAGCATTCCAGCTTGCATCAGACTGAGGGGCATGAAGGACCTTGTGTCCTTATCTGCCTCACTCAGCTTTCCTCCCAGCAGCCAGCACCCTCACCCTGGTCTCCTTCTCTTGAGCCAGTTTATCCAGACTGGGCCAATATCCTAGAGCTGCATTCAGGGTACCCAGAGCTGTCCAGGCCTTGCCATAAGGAGAAGCTGGCTTGCACTGTGCCCTCATTCTGGGTTTGTCTCATCTTTTCAGTTCATGCCGTGGAGGGAGTGGTGAAGGAGGTGGTAGAGCATGCCAAGGAGGCTGGAGAGAAAGGTATGGTGCAGGGGGTGGGGAGGTTGGGGAGGGACAGGGAAGAAGGGAAGGAAGGAAGCTAGGTGCTGAGAACAACCTTTTTTTGACTAACCGGGTCAAACACTGCCCCAGATGTTGCACCCTTTCAGATGGTATGCAATTATCTACACTACCTGAGGCCACAGACCAAACTTTGCTAAAGCAGGGTCCAATTAGATAGTCCTCTTTGTGGAATGTTAAGACTACATCACAAAAGACTATGCAGCAGCAAACTGGGACAAAACATTTAAGACATAAAATTTTACATACACACATATTTGTGGAAATGTTTATATGTATATGTGTGTTGTGCGTATAACTATGTAAAAAGTACAACATATGTGTAACTCATTCTCACAACAAAATAGATTCCAGGTGAATCAAGGACTTAAATACAAATACATGAAATTATTAAATTGTGAGAAGAAGCAAAGGAGATTTTAGCATAATCTCAGAGATGGGAGGGTCTTTTTTTTTTTTAAGGATGACAGAAAAACCAACAACCTTAAAGGAAATATTAGGTAAGTTTGACAATATAATACTTCAGATTTTCTATAGCAAAAATAATTACAAGCTAAGTCAAAAGAAAAACCACAAACTGAGGAAAATATTTGTAGTAGAAAAGATAGGCCCATATAAAAGTGATCAAAGGATATAAATAGGCAGTTCACAGAAAAATGCAGTACGAGTAGGCAATATGGCCATGAACAGATACTTAGCCTCACTCATAATTGAAGAAATAAATAGAAGTCATTTGGGGAAATAAAACAAAATTTGAACACATTCCTCTGGATCTCTGCTGCCCTCCAACCTGTTGGGGCTCCTCTCAGGCCTGAACCAGGGAGACTGCCACACCCCTCAGGTCACTCCAGGTGACACTAGTCCAGCAAGTGGCTTGAAATTTTTACTTGTCTCACCCGGACATTATTCCTTTTTCTCACTGACAGCCATTGCAGAAGCCTTCAAGAAGGCCCAGGAGACAGGAGACAAAATGGCAAAGGAAGTCACTGAGACAGTGACCAACACAGTCACAAATGTTGTCACTCATGCAGCGGAAGGACTAGGTAAACTGGGACATTGACACATCCACCACCAGCAGACTTTCTGAATCTCAATAAAGAGCTGTGAAATGCATACACTGAGCCCTGGATTTATTCCTACTTGGATGGAAGCACTGTGTATGTCCTGTCACCTGTTGTCACACGTTGACACCTGCTGGGGGTCAGAAAGTGGCTATTTCTCATCTCAGCAAGGACCTCTTTAAGAATTGTTAGTGTATGTGCTACATTTCTTAAAAGATTATTTTCCCGGAAACTACATGTAGTTTTCAGACAACTCAGTGCTTCAGGTCACCCCAAGGGAGGACCGTAATTCAGCTTATATGTTCTTTGGGTTTTCCTTGAAATGTTCTTACAGAATTCAGGAAACAACAGACCAACTTGATTGAGAGGTTAGTTGGACAGGTCAGACAGCTTGGGATGCTTCATGTTCTGAAAGAGGTTTCAGAGAAGCATTTCTGCAGGTCAGTCACAAAATCAGGTCAAGGAGGAAATGAGTCCACGGCTCATTGGCTGTCAAAGCCACTGTCCAAGCTCCTCACCAACACTTGTGTTAGGCTTAATTGGTGGTGATAGGCAAGCATACTCAGCCTTTTCTCCTTCTTGCCACAAGTGAGTCAGTACCATAAAGGTTAAACATATGTTTAAGTAGCATAGCTTAAAATTTGGATTTTTAAAAAGGAAATGATTTGTAAAGATATGGCATTGCTTATTTGTCTTGCTGAAAGTAATTTGTTCTTAGCAGAAATTAGAAGAAAAGGTGTTTTAAGGAATGAGTTAGTTGCTTACCATATTTCTGGCTTTCTTTTAGAATTGGCTTCACAAGTTTCTGAAGCCCAGGAATCTAATGTTCTGGCTTGGAATATCTGCCTCTTGTTTGGCTAGATCTGCACCTTGTAGCTGGGTTTGGTTTCTGATGACTTGTGAATTCCCTAAATCTGAACCCATTCTCAAAAGGATGAGAGCATTGCTGGTGACAGTGAAAACTGGAACACCCTCTTTGGATGGCAAGGCTTTACTCTTGAGGTGTGCTCAGGTACATGCAGATGCCTCAACAGTGAATGCAGATGAACCATGGGCAAAACCACAGATTAATTGCAGCATGTCTGTAACAGCAAGAGATTGGAAACACCTAAAATGCTAATCATAAATCACTTGGAGGACAAGTTTTGCTCTGCTTATTAAGTTTGAGGTACAATATAGAGATGACACAAACTACTTCTAATCTGTTATAATGCCTTAGCTTGAAACTGGGACCTGTGTTTACATGGCCACCAACAGGGATTGAGTATATCTGAAATGAATACTACATGGCTGTTAAGAATGAGGAAATGTACCTATATCATATGGGAACATGTCAAGTAATAAGATAAAATATGTATGTAGAGTAAGTTTTTTTTACAAAGCAAATAATTATATAAAAATTAAAAAATGGTAGTGTATATATACACATATATATGCATATCAAACATATTAATAGTGCTCATCATCTCTGTGTGTCTGTGACAATATGAAGAATCTTTAGTTTTGGACTTCTGGCCAAGATGGAGGCATAGTTGGACGCACCGTACCTCCACACACAACCAAGATTGGAACAACAACAATTTAGAAATAGAATAACATCCAGAACTGACAGAAAATTGATCTGAATGGAAGTCAGACAACCAAGAAGTTGAAATAGACCCATTCATCCAGACCAGTAGGAGGGGTGGAGTCGGGCAGCCAGGCATGGGTCACGGCACGGAGAGCAGAGAGAGTTGGGACAGGGCACATAAGGCAACCGGGGTGTGCAAGATCACAACGGGTGGACCCTGAGTGCACAAGCGTCAGCTGGCAGACCCCAGCCGAGGGGTGACAACCGGCAGACCCAGTGAGGCAGCAATGGTAAAGCAAGGCACTGAGCACAACCCAGGATCCCAGTGCTGGGAAATAGAGCCTTGGGACACTGATTGAGGACACCTGTGGGAGTTGAGGAACACAGAGAGACACCCAGACTCACAGGAGAGGTCCTTGGAAGGTTCCACGGAGTGCACAAGCCCACCCACACAGGAATTGGCACCAGAAGGAACCAGTTTGCTCGGGGGAAGCAGCAGAAGAGACTGAGGTCCCATGGAGAATGGAGCAGCCGCCATTGTTCCCTCTCTACCCCGCCCCCACATACGTCACTATTCAGCAACTGGGGTGCCCAGCCCTGTTGAGCACCTAAGGCTCCGCCCCTCACCATAACAGGTGTGACCAGACCAAAAAAAAAAAGAGAGAGAGAGAGAGAGTTGGCTCAAACAGAAGAACAAATCAAAGCCACAGAACCCATCCTTTTAAGCGGCCGAGAGATACCCAACCTATCAGATACACAGTTCAAAACACTGGTGATCAGGACGCTCACAGAATTGGTTGATTTTGGTCACAAATTAGATGAACAAATGCAGGCTATGATAAGAGAAATGAAGGAAAATGCACAGGGAACCAATAGTGATGGGAAGGAAGCTGAGACTCAAAACAATAGAATGGACCAGAAGGAAGAAACAACCAACCAAACAGGAAAAAATGAAGAAATAAGAATTTTAAAAAAATGAGGAGAAGCTTAGGAACCTCCAGGACATCTTTGAACATTCCAACATCTGAATTATAAGGGTACCAGAAGGAGAAGAGGAAGAGCAACAAGTGGAAAAGTTATTTGAATAAATAATAAAGGAGAACTTCTCCAATCTGGCAAAGGAAATAGACTTCCAGGAAGTCCAGGAAGCTCAGAGATTTCCAAAGAAGTTGGACCCAAGAAGGAACACACCAAGGCACATCATAATTACATTAGCCAAGGTAAAAATGAAGGAGAGAATCCTAGAAGCAGCAAGAGAAAAGGAGACAAGTAACCTACAAGGGAGTTCCCATCAGACTGTCAGCTGATTTCTCAAAAGAAACCTTGCAGGCAAGAAGGGGCTGGAAAGAAGTATTCCAAGTCATGAAAGAAAAGGACCTACATCCAAGATTGCTCTATCCAGCAAAACTTTCATTTAGCATGGAAGGGCAGATAAAGTGCTTCTCAGATAAGGCCAAGTTAAAGGAGGTCATCATCACCAAGCCCTTATTCTATGAAATGTTAAAGGACTTATCTAAGAAAAGAAGATTAAAAAAATGTATAGTAAAATGACAGCAAACTCACAATTATTAACAACCATACCTAAAACAAAACCAAAAGAAACTAAGCAAACAACTAGAACAGGAACAGAAACACAGAAAGGGAGATCACATGGAGGGTTAGCAACAGGGGAGTGGGAGGAGGAGAGAATAGGAAAAGGTACAGAGAATAAGTAGCATAGATGGTAGGTAGAAAATAGACAGAGGGAGGGCAAGAATACTATGGGAAATGTAGAAGCTAAAGAACTTATGACACATGGCCATGTACTAAAGGGGGGATGTGGGTGGGAGAGGGTGTACAGGGTGGCAGGGAGCGAAGGGGGAAATGGGACAACTGTAATAACATATCAATAAAATATATTTTTAAAAAAGTAACCATCACAGATATGACTTAAAAAAAAGAATCTTTAGTTTCTACATTACATATTTCTATATGCTTGAATTTAAGAGAAAACCAATACAGATATATTTTAAAATGTGGTCATGGAAGGCACCTACTAGTTTATTCAGGGTTTTTTCCTACATAAGTACTGCTACTTAAAGTTTGCTGGTTTGCCAACTTTGTTATCATTAATAACAAGGTAAGTAAATAAACAGAATTTAGATACTTAGACATTGCCTGGACCTCAAGAGGTGTGATTGGTTGGTGAATTCTTCTTGAACAGGGTATAGACCAGCTCAGGTTGGTGAACATGCATGGCAAGTTGTATGAGGCAGGACCACTTACCACAATGAATTAGATTAAGAAACAAACAAACAACCCCCCCAGCCCCCCCACCAAATGGTCCTTGGCCACAAAGTTGGAGAAACATGTTCCCTTAACTTCACCTTGCAACATGCTGCTATGGAAAAAGTACTTCCGTCTCTTGTTTTTCTTTAACTGTGCATGTTGTGTGATGAGGAGCATAATGTCGCCCTTAAACAAACTCTGAACGTGTTATGAAAAGCAAGAGAAAGTGAGGTCGGAGGAAATGGTGGAGAGAGAACCTCCAAAAATTCTCTCTCCCATAGAAGTAATGAACAAACTGGTAAAATCGTCATATTGAACTTTTTTCAGAACTCTGGAAATTAACCAAAGCTTTATGGCAATCAATGGAGCATTTATGTAAAACATATTAAAAACAAATCTTGTTAAGACCAGCAAGGTTTTGTGATGTTTTTAACTTGTTGCACTCTGTTCTCATCTCTCCCTGAACCCCTTCTCCAGCTCCACTGTAGCTTGAAAACCCACAGCCTAGCTGCTACTGGAAAGAGCAGAAGTCTAGAGTTCCTTCAAAGCCTCGCTCTCAGAGAACTGTCATTATCTGACTTAACTGGTGGTTCCTAGGAAAACACCCCACTGCAAGGCTGCCTTTATTTTTTTCTAATAGCTCAACTAATGCTGAAAATCTTTTTCCTAGTGCTATCATAAAACATATAGAGGCATTTTTTAAGGTGGTGGTTACTTGAGGTGCTAGATAAGAGTTTGGGGAAACAACAGGTTAACCAAAAAGCTTAAAAGGAAAAACTGGGGAATAAAATGTCCACAGAGTCTTTGAGAATTCCAACATATTTCTGGGAACCTAGAAGGCCATGTCCATGTGTAAGACTGACTGCACAGGTGCTCAGTAAAGACCTCAGAAGACTCAGAACACTTATCTCCGAATAATCTTGAGGCTCTGTGCAAGCAGGAAGTGAAACACACAGGAGAAAATGTTAACTGCCTGGCTGAGTGTTGAAAGTGAGGTCCAACATGTACACAGAATCCCTTCACAAGTGTGTGGACTTACTGGTTTGAGGTACTTAAAGAAGTTTCTGTCCGATCATTAGCTGGCCAGTAAGCAAACTAGGTTGAAGTTCAGTGGCCATACACAACAAAACATACGATAGAATTAGCTCAGAAAGGTCACTGAACTCACAGCAACAACAACAAGTCTGGGGGGAGGGGTGTGGAATCTGATTTCCGAAGTTGCCATATTATGTTATTTCCCACGTCCTATTTTCAGCAAAACAAGAAATTATAACCGATTTAAAAGAGGGAAATGGAATTATGTCCGAAAGGGACCAGAAATTGGCCAACTAGACAAAAACTTTAAATCAACTACAGGGTGGGGTAAAAGTAGGTTAACAGTTGTTTTTATGATAAGTAATACAATCATTAATAAATAATACTATAAGAATAAACTGTTTTACATACAACTATAAATTGTCTCGCCCTGTATTTTAAACATAAACAGAGTTAAAGGAAAGCATATCAAAAGAATTAAAGGAAATACAAGATCAATGCCAAATAGAGAATACAAATACATTGTAATAAAGAACAAAATAAAGATTTTTGAGAGTTTCGGCCAAGATGGAGATGTAGGTAGAAACACTTTGCTTCCTTGCACAACAAAAAGGAGGGTAACAACCAATCTAAAATCAATAAACAACAAGAAGTGCCAGAAAATCAAACTACATGGAACTCCAACAACCAAGGAATTAAAGAAAAAGTCAACCAGAACAACCGGACTGGTAAGAACCCATGGCAAGGTGGCAGACCATGAGCGTGGGGCTGGCTGAAGGCAAAATTGAGACTCAGAGTTGACTGTGAACTATGGCGGTTGCTGCGGTGAGAGAAACTCCCAGTCTCACACAAGAGTTTGTTGGAAAATGCGCTAGAGACGACCAGGTGAGCTGCATTGTTCCCTCTCTGGCCCCTCCCCCAACAGGCAGCTCTGCAGTGAAGCAAGGAGGGTTGCCCTGCCCTGGTGAATACCTAAGGCCACACCCCTTACACCTTAATGGGTGCACCAAGACAAAGAAATATGGCTCACATGAAAGAACAGAGCAGAACTTCAGAAAGAGAGCTAAGCGATGAGGAGATAGCCAACCTATGTGACGGAGAATTTAAAGCCCTGGTCATCAAAATGCTCACAGAACTAACTGAGCTTGGTTGAAAAATGAAAGGACAAATGAAATATACCCAAAATGAAGTAAAGCAAAATATTCAGAGAACGAAGAGTGACAAAAAGGAAACCAGGACTCAAAGCAACAATTTGGAACAAAAGGGAAAAATAAACATCTGACCAGAACAGAATGAAGAAACAAGAATTCAAAAAAGTGAAGAGAGACTTATGAACGTCTGGGTCAACCTGAAACATTCCAATACCTGATTTATAGAAGTGCCAGAAGGAGAAGAACAACAGCAAGAAATTGAAAACTTATTTGAACACATAATGAAGGAAAACTTCCCCAATCTGGTGAAGGAAATAGACTTCCAGGAAGTCCAGGAAGCCCAGAGTCCCAAACAAGTTGGACCCAAAGAGGAACACATGAAGGCACATCATCATTAAGTTACCTAAGATTAAATATAAAGAGGGAATCCTAAAAGAAGCAAGAGGAAAAGATAGAGTTACCTATTAAGAAGTTCCCATAAGACTATCAGCTGATTTCTCAAAAGAAACTTTGCAGGCAAGAAGGGGCTGGACAGAAGTATTCCAAGTCATGAAAGATAAGGACCTCTATCTAGCAAAGCTTTCATTTAGAATGGAAGGGCAGATAAAGTGCTTCCCAGATAAGGGAAAGTTAAAAGGAGTTCATAATCACCAAACCATTATTATACAAAATGTTAAAGGGACTTATCTAAGAAAAAGAAGATAAAAAATATGAACAATAAAATGACAGCAAAGTCACAACTTTCAACAAATGAACCTAAAAGAAAAGAAAAACAACAAAAACAAAAACTAAGCAAACAACTAGAACAGGGTTTCAGTGGGTAAGAGGAAGGGAGGAATAGGGGGGAAAGGTACACAGAAGAAGCATAATTAGTAGGTATAAAATAGATGGGGAGAGATAAAAAAATGGTATAGGAAACAGAGAACTCAAAGAACTTATATGTACCCATGGACATGAACTAAGGGGTGAGGGAATGCTGGAGGTTTGGGGTGCAGAGAGGAAGAGAGATGAAGGGGGGAAATTGGGAAAACTAATAGCATAATCAATAAAAAAATACTTAAAAAATTTTCATTAGTGGGTCTCAACATCAGATTTGAGCAGGCACATGAAAGAATCAGTGAACTTTATCAGTGAAGATAAATCAAATGAGATATTCAACCTGAGGAACAGAAAGGAAAAAGAAGGACAGAGACTTAGAGACCTGGGGGTCACTGTCAAGAGTACTACCTTATGCATAATGGGAGTACAGAAGGAAAAAGGAAAAGAAGGTGGAAAGATTATTTGAAGAAATAATGGCTGAAAACAAATTTGATGACAAACATTAATCTGTACTTCTAAGAAGCTCCAAGTAGGTATAATCCAAGTAGGTATAATCCTAATCAAATTTTTGAAAGACAAAGAAAGAATCCTGAAACAGAGAGAGAAAAACAAGCCATTACATAAGAGTGTCTCAGTAAGATTAACAGGTGACTTCTTATCAGAAACCAGAGGACAGAAGACAGTGGGATGACTTCTAAGTCCTGGGGAAACAAGACTGTCAGGTCTGAGAGTTCTGTATCAGCTACTCCAGCCTCCTCACCTTTTACTGGCACAATACACTTACTAGAACAGGACCTCCAGGTCCGTGGGACCACCACTCCATACTGCTGACCCTGCTGTCCTCAGGGGAGACTGCAGGACCTAGGCCTTGGTCTGTCCCACAGCTTCATGGCCTACTGCAGGGTTGTAAAGGCCCAAACATCTCCAGGTTCCTGCAACTCCCGGAGAACATTGCTCTGTCTACCCCAGGCTTCCCAGGAGAGGGTGGCCTTAGAGCAGAACCCATCTCCACTCAGCTTACAGGATAAAATTGCTGTGTACACCTGTTTTCTCATAAACTTCGGTCAATTTGCAACTAGTCTCCCTTGATGGTGATCAAAGTTGTTGCTTATTTTTCCCCCCATTATTTATTTTTAGTTGAAGTAAAATTTACATTACAAATAATCATTTCGAAGTACACAATTCAGTGACACTTAGCATATTCACAATGTTGTGCAACCATCACTTCTCTCCAGTTTCAAAACGTTGTCACCACCTCAGTAGAACACCCCATACCTATTAAGTATTCACTCCCATCCACTTCCTCACCCCTTGGTAACCACTAATCTGCTTTCTGTGTCTGTGGATTTAACTGCTCTGGATATATTGTATTAAAATAATCACACAATTACGTGACCCTTTATGTCTAGCTTCTCTAACTTAGCATAATGTTTTTGAGGTTCATCCAAGTTGTAGCATGGGTCAGTATTTCTTTCCTGCTTATGGCTAAATACTGTTCCTTTGTATGTACACACAATCGATCCATTCCTCTTGTCGGGCATTTTGTGTTTCCATCCTTTGGTTACTGTGAATAATGCTGCTGTACACATTCAGGTGAAAGTTTCTATGTGGATGTTTGTTTACACTTCTGTTGTGTGTCTGCCTAGGGTTGGAATTGTGAGGTCATATGATGATTCTGTGTAACACTTTCAGAAACTGACTGTTATCCACAGTGGCTGTATCATTTTAACAATCCCCCCAGCAATATACAAGGGGTCCTAATTCTGTACATCCCTATCAACCAATTCTCTGATTTTTAAAATTAAAGCTATCCTAGTGGTTGTGAAATGGTTCATTACTGTTCTGATTGGCATTTCCTTAATGTAGAATAACCTTTCCTGTGCTTGTTAGAAAATTTGTCTTCTTTGAAGAAATGTTTATTCAAATGCTTTGCCATTTTTAAATGGGTGTTTGTTATTGTTTTAAGAGCTCTTTAAATGGATGTTAAATCTTCGTCATATTCCTAATTTTGCATATTTTCTATACTAGAGGTTATCTTTTTGTTAATGGCCTTTGATGAGCAAGATTTTCATTTTCATAAATTCTAACTTTTTATTATTTTTGTTTTTAATGTCAAATCTAAGAATCCATTACCAAATCCAAGGCCATTAAGATTTACCCATATGGCCCTGGCTGGTGTAGCTCAGTGGATTGAGCACAGACTGCGAACCAAAGCATTTTGGGTTCAATTCCCAGTCAGGGCACATGCCTGGGTTGCAGGCCATGGCTCCCAGCAACTGCACATTGATGTTTCTCTCTCTCTTTCTCCCTCCCTTCCCTCTCTAAAAATAAATAAATAAAATCTTTAAAAAAAAAAAAGATTTACCCATATGTCTTCTTCTAATAGTTTTATCTCTTATACTGAGGTCTTTGAACCATTTTGAGCTAATTTTTGTATATGAGGGAGGAGGATGTCAAAATTAATTTCTTTGTGGATACCCAGTTGTGCCAGTGCCCTTTGTTGAAGCGACTATTCTTTATCATTGAATAGTGTTATGTGTAAACTGTCTCCCGAAAAGATATGCTGAAGACCTAAGCCCCAGAATCTCAGAATGTGACCTTATTTGGAAATAGGGTCATTACAGAAGTAACTACTTTAGATGTCATGCTGGGGTATAGTGACCCCTTAATCCAATCACTTTGTTCCAATAGGACAGACACACAGAGGGATGGTGGCCATGAACTGAAAGAGGAAGAGATTGGAGGGATTCATCTGCAAGCCTAGGAATGCCAAGGATTGATAGCTACCACTAGAAGCTAGGAAAGGTGAGAAATTCTCCCCTACAGCTTTCAGAGGGAGCATGGCCCTTCAGTTACCAATTGATAGCCTCTCAAACTGTGAGACAATAAAGTTCCATTGTTTTACACCCTCAATTTTGTGGTATTTTGTTAAGACAACCTTAATGGTGCTGGCACCCAGGTTGAAAATCAACTGATCATACATGTTTTGGACTCTCAATCCTATCCCGTCAGTCTGTCTGTATGCCAGTACCAACCAGTTTTATTTATTGTAGCTTTTGCATTAAGTTTTGAAATTGGATGAGATTTCTAAGTTTATTTTTCAGTATTTTGGTTACTTGGGGCCTCTTGCAATTTCATGTTAATTTTAGGATCAGATTTTCTATCTTTGCAAAAAAGGCCATTGGAATTTTGACAGAAATTTTGAATTACAATTTTGTATCTAGATTTCTACAAGTAATGTCATCTTAATAGTATTAGCATTTTTAAGGTAGGAACATGTGATTTTACCATTTATTTAGGTATCCTTTCTTTTAAACGTTTTGTAGTTTTCAGTGTAGGCTTTTACCTCCTTGCTTAAATTCTTAAAATTATTTTATTCTTTTGGATGCTCCTGTAAATAGAATTGTCTTAATTTCCTCTACAGATTGTTTTGTAGAAAAACTGATTTTTGTGTATTGATCTTGTACCCTGCAACTTTGCTTAATTCATTAGCTCTAGTAAGTTTTATGTATGTAATCTATGGGATTTTTAAATATATAGTCTGTCATTTTTAAATATGGCTTCACTTCCTCTCCAATTCAGATACCTTTTAATATTTTTTTCTTGCTGTGGCTAGGATTTAGAGTAAAATGTCAAATAACAGTGGTGAAAACAAGAATCCTTATCTTATTCCTCCTAAGGGGAAGCATTCTACTTTGTATCAATGAGTAAATTTGCTGTGGATTTTTGTAAATGCCCTTTATTACATTTAAGAAGTTCCTTCTATACCTGTGGTTTTATTGTGAAAGGATCTTGAATTTTGCAGAACACTATTTTCTATGTCTATTGAGACGATTATGCGACTCCCACCCCTCCATTCTGTTAGTGGTGTGCATTACATTGACTTTCTTTACACTGAAGCACCACCTTTGCACTCCTGGGATAAATCCTGCCAGGGAAAGATGTGCAATACTTACACGCTGCTGGATTTTGTTAGTGCTAAGTATTTTTATGTCTATATTCATAAGGAATGTTGATATGCAGCTTTCTTTTCTTATGATACCCTTGTCTAGCTTGGGTATCAGGGTAACACTGGTCTCACAGGCAGTGTTAGGAAGTGTTCCCTCATCTCTTTTTGAAAGAGTGAATAGGATTGGTGTGACTTTGGATTAGACAATAATTTTTTAGATATGACACCCAGTGCATAGCAACAAAAGAAAAAATATATTGAACTCTATAAAATGACTTTGTGTCAAAGGAAATCATCAAATGAAAAGACAAACCAATAGAAAGGAAATATTTAGAAATCATGTCTCACATATCCAGACTATATAAAGAACTCTCACAACTCAATAAAATAATAACCAACTAAAAATGGTCAAAGGATCTGAATAGAATAAAAACATTTTAAATTGGTGGAAGTGGTTGCCTCTGAGGTGGGTATATGAATTAGAGGGGACAGGCTATTGTTCACAGTTAAGAACTACTTGCCTCTATACCAGTAATTCTCAATAGGGAGTGAATTTGCCCCTCAGGGGACATTTGGCTACCTGAATCCATCAGAATCTTTTTTAATTACGGTTGGCATTAGAGGTTACATGTCTCAGGTGTACAGCACAGCGGTCAGACCATCATGTAACTTACGGAGTGCTCTCCCCGGTAACTGTAGCGCCCATCCGGCACCGCACACACTTGTTATGTTACTGACTTTTCTCCGTGCTGTGCTTGACTGAATACATCTGACAGTCACCACTGAGGGGTGCTAAACATCCTGCAGATCACAGGACAGTCTCCAAAACAGAGTCACCTTGTCCAAAATGTCAATACTGCTAAGGTTGAGAAACCACTTAAACTGTGTAAACATTGACAGAAAAATAAAAACAGAGAAGCCAATACCAGTTATCAGTGAAGAAATAAAAAAATCATAATACCCATGTCATTTCAAAGCAAAAAAAAAGTTCCACAGAGATTTCTGTGCAAGGTGCACAGATGTAGCTTATGTGCCATGCTCTGACTGCCTTCATGCACAGCAGGGCTCAGAAAGCTTGCCAGGGATGTTTAGGGAATTTACTTAAAGCTTCTAAGTTAAAATGCCAGGATTTATTTATTTATTTATTTATTTATTTATTTATTTATTTATTTATTTAAAGTAAATCACAAATCCTAGTAATTGAATTGCCAGAGGCATTGCTTAAATTAAAAAAAAAAATAAAGCTTTCACTTTTCATTTCCCTAAACTTCATCTATCAGGGTAAAACACATTCTAGTATAAGGGTCCATGAGGCAATGGTTAAAGTAACTGACCAGAATCTTCTAACTCAAAGCTCCAGAAACCAAAGTTGATACTAGTGCTATGTTGTCTAGAAATACCCAGCATTGCCATTACCACTTTTCTAACATTAGTATCAATAATACACATCAACATTTATCAAGTCTTTTAAAATATCCTAACTACTCTCAGTATGTTAGCCAAAGGCCAAGACTAAGACTTAGCATCCTGCTTATCACATGACCTGAATGTACTACCCTACCCAGTATTGTTCTATTCTGAAACTTGTTTTCATACCTTTCTCCCCAATATATTTTAGTGCTCTATGTAGAGTGCAAGTAGATACCAGCAGTTTGGGAAGGGTTCACTGTCCACAGGACTTGTTTATCTACCACCTAGTCAGGACATAACAAAGTCCACCTGAAAATTACGCTCCAGATTGGCAGCTAAGTAGTTGGTGGAATCCATTTCTGCTGATTTTGGTTAGTATTCTGTCTTTTTTTTAAAAAAAAGATTTTATTTATTTATTTTTAGAGAGGAAAGGGAGGGAGGGAGAGAGAGAAACATCAATGTGCAGTTGCTGCAACCCAGGCATGTACCCTGACTGGGAATCGAACCTGCGATGCTTTGGTTCGCAGCCTGTGCTCAATCCACTGAGCTACGCCAATCAGGGCTTAGTATTCTGTCTTAATTTGATAAAGTCTACGGCTAAATGTTAAAAAACAAAACCCTAATCGATGAAACTTTCCTTCATTTGAAAAAAAGGCACTGCTGTCCTGGCCAGGATGGCTCAGTTGGTTGGAGTGTCATCAGGTAACCAAAAAGTTACAGGCTTGATTCCCAGTCAGGGCACACACCTGGGGTGTGGCAACCAATTGATGCTTCTTTCTCACGTCAATGTTTCTCTCTCCCCCTCTCCTCCCTTCCTCTCTCTCTAAAAGTCCTCGGGTGAGGATTTTAAAAAAAGGCACTAAAAAAATTTAGTATATCAGCTTTAAGCACTAGGAACTTTTCCTCATAGAAACTCTTCTCTAATAGTCATTTATACTGTTCAGAGAATGAAACACAGAAGAAGTCAAGAATAAAGTTTGCTCACAATACGTACAGTCGAAATTAATGCTATACAGGTGGTTGTCTTGAAAATGTCTGAAACCCAACTGTATTTTTAACATCTACTAAAAGAGACACTATTAAATATAAAAACAGAAAAGAAACATAAGCTTTGGAAAAGGTAGACTTTTAATAACTGCTTTTTATCACCAGGTTAAGTCATGCAGTTACAAAGTAGTTAGAAATTTCTGATAGGGTATTATTGTTAAAGAAAAAAGCTCATTCTTACATAAATAATATCTTAGCACTTCATTGGGACACTACTATTCAAAAGGCCCTGGCAAAATACAACACTCTGGCCCAGGCTGTTTCCAGGCTGCTGTTAACGAAGCTGTGTGTACAATGTGAGGCGCCTGAGTGAAGACACCAAGTTGGGACAAGTGGGGCCATTAAGGGCAATACTCAGACGCCAGTCAGACTCTGAAGAGGGAGCCCAAGTGGTTTTTTTCCTGGGACACTCTATTTGAATTATTGTGTGATCAGTCAACACAGATTTTCAAAAGAGAACAGTTAATTAACATGATCAAGAGGTTACTGCATTCTTTGGACTATATGTCATAATTGTGGTTAGTAAATTCCAACAGTCTTAACAAAAATAGCCTCCATCATTTGCTATTCAATGATTATGTATGAAGATAACTTAATTTGCCAGTGGGCTTTTTGTTTTGCTGGACAATATACTACTGATAAGCTATAAATGATATTGTCTTATGTTATAAAAATACTAGCTTTTTTCATTTATTATGTTTATAGGCATTCACTGCTTGAGTCACGGTTAGGCTTATTAAGTGATTAAAGGTAATTTTTTACAACAGCATGTACTTAATCTAAAAGAATAGAGAAACAGCTTTTATTTTTGTTTGCAATATATAGAGTTGAGGTTTTTTGCTGATATAAAATGCCAATAACTCACTTGAGGACCACGCTATCTCCTGAAAGTGCCACAAACCTGCTTCTTAAACCTGTCAAAGTTACAGCACATCTCAGACTTGTTCAGAGCTGAAGCAACAAGCTGCTGACTGCTCTTTGACTATAGGTGCTTTCCTGGCCAAAGCACAGTGGGGAAGCAGCCGTGAAGCAAGGCAGTGAAGCCAGGCAGTGAAGCCCGACAGAGAGACTTTTTATTTAAAGGCAAAACACCCAAATGTCTCTCTGGCATTTACTGGCAGCTCTGTACATAATTCCCTAACCTTAATTTCTCTTTTCTTAAGGGGCTTATTTGGATTGACTTGTTGAGAATGGTGTACATTATCTGATAAGTAAGGAGAGAAAGAGATCTCCGTGGTTACATGTAAACTTGTGATAGGTCTACAGATGAAGAGGTGAAGATGGCAGTGAAGAAGTCAGCTACAATCCATCTATGTGAAGGTCACACCAGCTTCGTTGTACACCCTGAAGACTTTCTCAATGGCATTGACATAGGCAGCTGTTCTCAGGTCCAATCCCAGGTTATACTTCATGGCTGTGCGCATGATTTGCTGAAATTAAATAAAAAACAAAACGAAACAGTGAATACCACCCCAACTTGAGTATCCAGGCCATGAACACACACACGAGCACGTATGGGCCGGGGACAAGTTACTTGCCAACATTCAGTGCAGGACTTTGGAAGCCAAGGAAACTACTCAGGAAACAGAGGACAATTCTCTGGAATTAAACAAACCACTATCTAGGTAGCAGGAAAAAGTTGCTGTTTAGAATTTTAGGTATGAGCTGTCTCTATGTGCTTTAGATCATCTGTTATGTGGAGTGAATTCACTTGATATACTTTGTGATAATTTAAATGAACCAAGGAGGAGGTGAGGAAAATGTTCTGGAGTTAGCAGTGATGGCTACACAGGTAAGTGAGTATATTCAAGGCTGCTAAACTGCACACTTTAAAAGGGTTAAATTTAAATGGGTATGTAAATTACATCTCAAAAGGTTAACAACACCACAATACCTTCTTAATATCTGTTTGTGCTATTTCAACTTAAAGCAAAGTGCGTAGAATTTGAATTCCAAAAGAAATTAAGAAAACCAGACTTAAACTGTGTGTGAAGACTTGAAATAAGGATCAAGTGGTCAAAAAACCTTTTATTTATATCCACTTCTACTGTGAGGTAGCTCCCTATAACTGTAATGGAGTGCACACTGAGTTGCAGCCCACTTTGGTTAACTACTTCATATTTAGCTAACTGCCAAACATCACCCCCTCTTAACTTGGTATTATTATTTCCATATGCCTGGTAAACACAACAAAGATCTAAAAAGACTGCTCATCATTTAAGACGAAAAAGCATGTATTTTGCTATACACACACAAGGGACATGCAAACAGACAGTGGTTTTCCATTTCTGAACATGCAATCATAATCTGTGCTTCTGCATACACAATCTGGTGGCTGAGAAGACAGACTTCCCTTCATGTCACTGGCAGAAACACAAACAGCATGTGCACACGTACCCGGGCTGAGCGCTCCATAGTGTAAGCTAAACCAGAGTGCACGATGTCTTTCTCGGATGCCCCCTATTAGGAAAAAGAACACAAATTTATAAGATCTTACAAGGTAAAAAAATGATCACAGAAAAGTATGAACCAAGAAAGATGAGGGCAAGTGGTGAGATCAGCACTGGCCCCCTGAGATGCAGCTGCACCACAGCAACAGGTTCCATTGTTCGCATCACAGGGCACACACCTCCAGTCCTCAAGCAGGGACTCAATATGGCACAGAAAGGCATCTTTCTGTGCCACCTTAACAGTGGCTCTGGGGTAGGATCCTGACTCTACATTCAGCAGTGTCACCAACTTTTGAAGCTGGATGAATGTTAGCAGTGCTAATTAACCCCCTAATTCTATGATGAGGGAACTGTTGACCACAGAAGTTGGCCAAGTTTATGAACAGCTATTTTTAGGGCTGGGATACAACTCAGGGCCTTTGACCACCAAGCCAGTTCATCTCTTTCCTATGACAATGATCAATGCAAGTCAATTTGTTTCAGTAAGTTTCTTTATTTGTGTTTTAGAATGCTTTCTAAAATTTTAGGACAATTAACTATCATCACCATTCCTAATAGGACATATTTAGCTATCAAACACATATCCTGATATGCCAGATAAAAACTTAAAAAGTGGGTCACCAAAATAGGTTATCTATGCTGAACTTCATTCAATTAACACTTTACTCAATTAAGAAGGTATATTTCTGCCATTGCTGGTGTGGATTGAGTGCAGACCTATGAACCAAGAAACATCTGGGTTAGTCTTTATTTTGTTCTACCAAGTTAGGAAGAGGAAAAAATCTTGCTTCACAGGTGGAACACTGCTGTTTCCCTTATTCAATCATCCATTCACCAAATTTACTGAGAACCTACTATGTATTAGACACTAGGGATACAGCAGAAAACAATAATGAAAATTCTCTGTTCTCATGGAATTTATAATTTGATGGGAAGAGACAGCATATACTTGGGACTTAAAACCATGAGGTTGGGCAAGATCATCAAAATTCTGACCTCAGCCACGGAACACACCAGAGTAAACCAGTGAACATGCATAAGTGAGTGGGACACTAAATCAGTGTTTTGCAAACCCTCTCAAGTCAACATACTGAAAACAAAATTTTTGAATTCAGAGAACTGGTTCAGAAACAAAGTCCCTCCAATGGTAAACAAGTGGAGAGCTGACCAGGATAGCTAGTAAAGCAAGGAGAAAACCAGGTGAGTGTGGTATCCTGGAAGGTAAGAAAAGAAAATGTTATAATTCAGGAGGGACTGATCACTGTGACAACAGCTGTGGACAGGTGAAGGAAGACAAGGACTGAGAAATGACCATTGGATTTGAAAGGGCTGATGTAACTGGTTATCTTGACAATAACAGTTTCAGTGGAGTGATGGGCATTAAGAGTAAGCTCAAGGATAGAAGAACTCAGCACAGAGTATATACAACTCTTAAGAAGGTTTGCTCTAAGGGAAATAAAAACGGCAAGACCTGGAAGAGGAAGGGGGATTAAGATTTGTATTTTTTTAAGACAGCATTTGGTACACTGATAGAAATGGCTGAACAGAGGGAGGATTAATAATACAGAAGAGTGGGGAAGATTTGCTTGAACTGTGCATTTTCTAAGTTGAAAACAGGCCATCCAATGCCCTGAGCAAGACTTGGGCTCAGATGGAAGTACAGAGAGTTCATCTGTAACAAGAGCAGAGATGACATAAGAGAGGGCATGGATACCAGGAGCTGGGTATATGGGGAAGTTCTCTGACTGCTTCAGTTTTCTCTGAGAATATATACCAGGTCACGAGTTGCAGTGCAGGAGAGATAGGAGAAAATATAATATTCATTCAGGAGAATGAGAAAATAAATGGAACAAGGGAAAATAGTACAACTGCTGGGCAGCTCTAAGAGCCTATTGAGGTTAGTGTTTAGGACCAAACAGTCAGCAAGACCTCCAGCTGGTGAGGTACAGGCATGGAGGGGCAGAGATCCAGATTTTATCAGGGTTCAGGTGTTAATAAGGAGTATGATGAAGCACAACTAGACTAGGAGTCATTGTGGTGACAGAACATGGAATTTAAGTTAGATAAGAAGAGAACTGAAGACAATGGGGGTCAGTAAGAGACAGCGAAAAGATGGTAAGATCAGTGATTAGGTCCCGGAAGGGCTGGAATACAGCTGGGGACGGGGGAAGTGGAGAGGAGCTGGAAAAGAACACTCTATTGTAAGACTCCTGTAATAGGTAAGAGGTGGAGAAATAGCACTAAAGGCTAAAATTAGAAGTACTGAAAGCATCTGAAAATTGGGAGATCAATATACTGGGCAAAGATTATTTTAAAGGATAAAAGGAAAATCACCATAGTCATTTTCTTAACTAATTAGCTGCCCTCTTTCTGTACTCCCTCTGGAGGTTTCAATCTGAGTGACTGGTATGTGCCAGGCAGGTGCTAAGACATGGGGCGACCACTGGGAGGAGCAAGAAGCCCAATGAAGAACAGCACCAAAGCACTGTAGTTATTGGTGATGGACGGATGTATGCAGAGGGCACTTTCAGGGAAGGCCTCAGAGATGTGGTGTGGTGATATCTAAACAAGGAGGGGGTTAGGACATTTCAGACAGAGGGACCAGAACTAACAGAGACTTGGCTCTGGGAGAGAGGAAGATTCATTTAGGAGAATCGTTAGTACCCAGGGTGGCAAAACATCTTTAAAACAAAACCCTTAACTTTCCCACATGGTTCAATATAGTACAGTGATTTCAGCTGGCGTGCTGTAAGAATTTTTAAAACATGCAATACCTGACTATTTAGTCAGGGGCCACTGACCTCTTCCCTCAGTCTATCAAATAATAAAAATAACAATACCCAACAATAGCCATCCAGTGAATTAATCAAAATTATACCTTTTGGGGGGTCAGGTTGGGAAAAAATGTATTTTTCTGTATGCTGCATAATTTTAGTTATTAGATGAAAAAGGATGAAAATCACTGATACAGTCTTGTTATTTTCCATGACTATGTCATTTCATCAGATATAATTTAGCCATTTTCTTGCCACATACATCAAAACGAATTTTAAAAACTGCACATACAGTTTCAATGACATCATCTTGCCTGGAGCCATTCCTCTCCTTTAGAATTATCTTCTTAGGATAAATTCCCAGAGGGGATGTTATTACTTCTAAGGGTAGAAACACTTTAATAATGCTTAAATTTTTCCAAAGAGCCATGTACCAATCTGCCTTGTTATCAGAATAAAGATACAATTGCTTCACCACAGACATGGTGAGTATAAGATGCATTAATTGTTTTTGCTAGTTTAATACATTAATTTGTATTTTTTAACAGAGAGGTTAAACATTTTTCTAGGCCTATTTCCTCTGGGCTTTGTTTCCCTTATGTTCTGCCACTTACTGGGGAAGAAATCCTATTTGTGATGTGTATGCATTATCAATGTAACGTGTCAATAGTTAATTAACATAAGATACCCTTTCTAATCTGTTTTAACTCTTATTTGTATTCATATAGCAATTATAACTTTTCAGTATAGTTCTATCTAATGTTTACTTTTTAATTCTTTTTATTTCTCAGAAGCTTAAAAGAGCTTAATATAATATAGCCCTTAAAACACGTAATATAATTCTTTACAACTACATTAGAATCACTTGGTTGAGTCATCTGTATTGCAAAAGTACCAAAAGAAGAACCATTATTTATTTATTTTGTACTTGGATTCTTACTCTGTTTTTAGAATGTAGTGAAAGAGGAAGGCACAAAACATATACAAGTCATATAATAACTATCATGTTGACTACAGCTTGTCAACTTAGCCTACTTGACCTGAGTCTAAAATGAAACTCCGTCACGAGCACACTCACCGATATCCTGTCCTGGAACTCTGCTGTGGGCACAACAGGGATAGTTCCACCGTGCTTTCCAAACTTTCTTTCCAAACTCTCTTGAACAGACACTATGAAAAGACAAGATATGAAGATAAAACATTGCTAGTAGAAAAAGAAAAAATAAAGTAGAACCAAAACTTGTCCAAAACTATACCCACGACCCCAAGTCCAAGAGTCTTAGAAACCTTCAACACTAAATGACATAAAAGGGTTAACTGTTTAAAAGGAATAAAGCACTTGGCCAAATTCCTATATAAATGTGAATTTAGGTCACTGCTTTGTTTCCATAACACCCATTACCAGGGTTTTTCCTTGGCTCTTAAAAAAAGGAATAGCTGAGGGAAAAAGAAAAGGAACTAGATGGATCGCTTCACCCAGATCCTGAGTGGGCTGAGTAAAGGAGCTCAGTTGGAGGTCTTGGTCTTATTTCAGCTTGATGAAAATTCTACTGTTAACTCTGGAGCCTACTCTAGTCAAAGAAAAACACTACTCTCATCAGAAGACTGAAATACTCTTGTCACTAAATGGGCCTTTATTAAGGCCAACCAGAGGCAAAAATGGGATGCATATCACCAGAAGTTCATGGTTTAAAATGATACTATTACTAACTTGTAGGTTATGTTCTTGGAACATTACACCACAGAATATTTGAATATAAATCTATTTAAGAGAGCTAACATATTGATTATCTATAAAGAAATTGTATATTTTTGGTCTCAGACTAATGAGACAAAATATAAGTTTTCTGTACTTAAGTTAAATTCTTAGGATTACAAAAGGAAACTAGTCTTAAATTTAAGCTTTTCCATCCTTCTAAGCTGGCCCATAAGATTATTTATTTTTGGAGACCAATTTCATCAGAACTTACTGAGCAAGTGGTAGTTAGAGTCCCTTTCATATTTGAAGGTCAAGCGGCCATAGCTGACATGATTTAGGTTCTTCAGCCATTCAAAGTAAGACACTGTCACCCCTCCAGCATTCAGGTAGAGGTCTGGGATAACCATGATGTTCCTCTCCAGAAAAATCTTATCAGCTTCTGGAGTTGTCGGTCCATTGGCACCTTCAGCAATGATCTGTAAGAGAATCAGGAACATAGAAAAATACCAATGCCACCACCAAATCCCCTTCACTGAGCTCAAGAGAAGTGCATTTTTGGGCGGGGAGTTGTAGGGAAAAGAGTAATTTGAGTTTAAATCAAATAATAAGTCATTTTGCTCTAAAGTATATAAAACTATTTTTCACCTATTTCCATAAATACTTTTTGCAAGTTTAGTTTAAGAGAAAACCCATGGTGATAGTTGCACAACTCCTAATATACTAAAAGGCATTAAAAATTGTATACTTGGGTGAATTGTATGGTATGTGTATTATATCTCAATAAATTGCTGTAAAAAAAAAAAGTATACCCAATGAGCACCTTTCTGTGACTTCAATGTCATCCCATTGGTAAGGTTGAACCCAGTCTCCATTCTGCTTTTACCTTGGCTTTGACTCTGGGTGCATTGGACTTCGTCAGCTGCTTCTCACTGGCAGCAGGGATCAGTATATCACAGTCGGCCTCTAAGATGCTCCCTTCATAAAGTTTTGCCTTGGGGAAGCCTAGGATTGATCCGTGTTGCTGTAATTGATTGAAAATCGGAATTAACAACTGCACTAGAGTTTAAATGCTTATGTTGAGTGCCTTTGATATGAAGACAAAGTCATCTTCAAAGCAAAGGAAATAAATTTAAATAAAATTCACTGCAATTTTACAATATTCAGTGTAGTTATTAAACTGTTCATATATTAGGTTAACACACCAATTTGAAGTCTTCCAGTTCCTTTGGGTCAATACCATCTGGATTCCATATGCTCCCATCAGACTCACCGACACCAACACACTTAGCACCAAAGCGATGCAAGTATCTCATTGAGTGCAGGCCCACATTACCAAATCCCTGTAAAGAACAAGTATATATGACACAAAAATCAAATTCCTACCACAGATAGACGGTAAGAGTCATATTCTTTTTTTTTTTCCTGAATTTCTTTCTTTTTTTTAAAATTCTTTATTTTATTGATTATGCTATTACAGTTGGCCCATTTTCCCCCTTCACTCCCCACCACCCTGCCCATCCTCTCCCACCCACATTCCCCCCTTTAGTTCATGTCCATGTGTCTTAAGTTTAGTGTCTACATGTCCCATACTATTCTTACCTTCCCCCTGTCTATTTTCTACCTACTGTCTATGCTACTTATTCTCTATATCTTTTCCCCCTCCCTCCTCCTCCTACTTCCCTGTTGCTAACCCTCCATTTGATGACTTTTTTTTTACTGTTCATATTTTAATCTTCTTTTTCTTAGGTAAGTCCCTTTAACATTTCATATAGTAAGGGCTTGGTGATGATGAACTCTTTTAACTTGGCCTTGTCTGAGAAGCACTTTATCTGCCCTTCCATTCTAAATGAAAGCTTTGCTGGATAGAGCAATCTGGGATGTAGGCCCTTGCTTTTCATGACTTGGAATACTTCTTGCCAGCCC